>AP027102.1:35995533-36264941 GCA_028142955.1 Pinctada fucata | reverse complement strand
CGTCATTGTGGACGTGGTATATACTAGATTCTTTTGCCCCAAAAGATCAGTTTCAAGAGGACAATCCGATGTATAATAAAGGTCAAAGGTCACGCTCACAGCTATAAAAAGCCAAATGTTCTGTGTGTGGAGTTTTTTGCATTTTTTCCCCTAGTATTCAAATATAGGTTTCAGTAGATTGTAGAAATTTCTTAAATCTGTCGTTTCAGGTGATGATTATATATCATTTTTCGTGTAATTCTATGTTCCAAATTCAACAAATATAAGAAGATATACCAATGAATATAACACACAAAAACAAATTTATTTTGTTAAATCCTATATTTCATACAAACAACCAAAATAATTGTAATAACAAATTTTATGTATACAACGCGAGTTTTTACACGATCAAGCAATTGTCTGGGGGGGACACCCTCCTCTCTCCTTACATTGAATACTTGCAACATATGTTTACATTAAAGAAGTTCAAAATGATCATCAATAGATTATAAAGGTACCTTCTATTCCCTATCTCTCCATTAAGATTTTTTTATTTAAAAAGTTCGTTCTATTTACCAATAAGTCACATCTTCATCAATTCTACCATCCAAATCAAAGTCTTTTTTCTTAAGGGTCAGTTTTCGAGTCTTGACACGAAACATCTCACTGGCAAGAATTGGGGATCATCATAGGGCTGGGACGATACTGCACCCGGACTATCCGATACCTATCACGACACCCGATATCCGATACGATACGTATCGCGATACTAAGTTAATTAATAAAACCTTTTCCAAAAGCTATTTGATGGTACATGTATTTATTTATTCAACACTAGCTTTCTCTCCAGAATAAAGATGAAAAAATAAATAAACTGTTTGTTATTTGACTAGAAGAAATTAAAAAACAAAAGAAGTCATGGAAATATATTAAAATCAATGGTTCTTATCATTTTGTCATGTATATATCTAAGAAAGTTCGATATAAACTTGAGTACTTGAACATCCGGAAAATTCAAACACTTTTCTTTTTAATTTTTAACTTAGGTGTATCGATACTTGGATCACGAAAAAATAAAATATATCGCGATGCATCGGAGTATCGTCCCAGTCCTAACTTGGGACAACATTTGAAAAGCAAATTGTAGGAATCTTTCATTTTTCATTCGAATTACTTTGAAGAAAAATTTCTTTCAATTAGAGATTGTCACTTTGACATTTTTCCTACTTTTTTTTTCACTTTTCTTGAAATAATTTTTTAACTGTGTTAATGCATTTTCTTTGAATACGCGAAAATTTTACTCGGTGACTTTAATATTTGACCTCGCAGAAATGAATAAATTTCTTCGATCAACTGTAGAGGGGTATTACTGTTTCACAAACATGTTACTGTATTCAACAACTATTTTATCATTCATGGTATCTGGCAAAATCATTAACAATAAAAATAATTATGATGACATCGTTCCTCCTCATTAAAATTCATAAAACTAACAAATAATATTGCACATCATCTCAAATACAAATGACTTACTACTTTGCGTTATTCTCAAAATAAAATACATTTGTATAAAACTGCAGTAAAAATAACAAAAATCAACACATATAAAATCATGAAAAACATTTTTCTATATTTCCTTAAAAAACAAAGCATGTGCTGCCTTTAGTTGGATACACTTAGCCATTTTTCGTATTATGCGTTCAAAAATCAAAACAAAATAAATACAAAAAGAAATATAAAAAGCACTTTCTAATGTAATTTTTCCCCTCTAAACTGTTTGCGCATGTGTTTGATTCATTCTTGTCAATTGTGGAACAGCTCTTACTCCATTTTCAGTCAGTGAATCAATGATATCCTGCAAAAATAATGATGAAATTAAAATTACTTCCAAAACTTTTCTTTAAAATATATTTTATTTCATTACACGGAAATCAAATACACAAATGTCTTTTTTTTTTTTTGGCTACTTTGGAAAAAAAAATTAAACAAACTCATGTTCCCGACAAAGGATTCTTTTTTGTAAGTATATAACCTCGAACGAGCTTGAAGAATATTATCATTACAGACGTATGATATCATTCATAAACAAATTTTTGGAACCATGAAATTGCATGTAGTTAATCTATCGAATAATTCATGCCTTTTCAGCAAAAAAAGTATGCTGTATTACCAGAGGTTCGTCCTTCAGCACCAACTCGTCGTAAGGTTCTATCTTCACTTCCTTTGTGGAGTAAAACCTCCCCCCTTCCCCTCTGTTACGACTCATTGCATGTCTATGTCGAGACTCGTGTAGGTATTTCTGAAAATAAAACGTAAATATGTCATAATTATTGCGATAGTTATCTTTTCATTATATGTAGTACCATCGAACATTTTTAACTTTATTTATTCGGCAATTTATTCATTTATTTAATTATATGGGAAGTGTAAGGAAGAGATGCAGAGTTCAGATTACCAAGTTTCCGTGGGAAAATATAATCGGAACAAACGTTCTAATTCCTTCAAATAGAAAATCAAGTTTTAAGAAAACAAATCTCAACACGGATATTCCACCTGAGGGAAACCCCTCTAGGGAAAAAGGAAAAACTTTACCTTTCTTTCCTTCGGTATTTTCCCTTTGGCTTCAAGCTTGGCTCGCGCTATCCGTCTTTTCAGGATACGGTTATATTGTTTAGCATTTACATAAAGTGGTTCCTCTTCCGGAGATTCAGATGACGGTAGTGGTAGCGCTTGTAAACTACTGCCGTTAACAACCTACCGGAAACAAAATATTGTATTTTCATGCAAAATGTAAGAAGGAAAAAAAAAGAAATCACGTACATGAAGAAAATTGAATATTACATCAAGAAATAAGACCAAGAGGTTATTTCAGTCTTAATTGTTACATTACTTGTACATAGACAATGGTTGTTAACACTACGTACCATAATTTGCTGTTGGCTGTTATTGGCTAGCTGTATGACATGTGGAGGAACGCCCGCCTGTAGCAGTTGATCCGTATTACCAGCACTTATAACTTGTGGTGCCATCCCATTGAACACTTGTGAACCACACTGTAACAACTGGGAACCGTTCTGAAGTAAGTTCTGACCTTCTTGCACTCGCATCACCGCTGAACCATCTGTCTGTGCATGTGGAGTGACCAATGGTGAAATGGTCGTTGGAATGTTGTGTACCGAACCATTATGTTGACTAATTGCCTGATTGGGGATTCCCATGTGTGTGGAGGGTGCTATTGACATCAAACCTGAGTTACTGGGCGGTCGATTTGCATACTGACAAGATGATAGGGTGGATGGGACACTTTTGGACGACAAAAACTGATGATTGGGTGAAGTGTGACCGGAAATTGCGTTGGAGCCATTAGACATTGACATGTTCACTGCTTTCATTGGACTATATAGTTTATTACACTGTGTCGTCTGTACGTTTGTCTGGAGTGTCTGTTGGACACATGACGTCTGAGGTTGGGTATTCCCGCCAAAAGCACAGGACAGTCGTGGATATGGCACGGGAAGGACAGGGAAACTCCCGTTCACTGAAATTTAGATTAGCAATCAATTATAAATCACTGGGGAAAAGTCAAAACCCAAGTTCAGTATGCAGACATTAAAAGTAACGAAATGAACAACTATACAGGGAGACTGTGAAAAGGCACTAATATACCCTACTTGACGACGATACAAAAATCCAGCTTCATTTGGATATCGTGGCGAATGGGGGACGGTGTTTCAGATTTTCACACAAAATATTTCTGTTCATTTAGATAGAGTGTGACAGCCGCTATTACACACGACGAAGGGTTTTCACATCATAACTTATCACTTAATATTATATAAAACATGATATAATTTGTAAACGAGAAATTAGTGTTAGCGTCGTCATTGAATTATTTCACACTTCTCTAGGACATATCCTTAGCAAAAATTTAAAAAATCTAGGAAGTAAAAATTGTTAGCTTGAGATATGATACTGAAAATGAATCATAATGCAAGATGCATTTTATATAGTTCTAAGTATACAATTATTAAGACTCCGTCGTTGCTTTATTTTGTTGTCACTTGAACCATTGTGTAGCTATAGATCACATCAATTAAGGAACTACTCAGTTCGTTCGGTTGGTGTTTTTTTTTTTTTTTTTTTTTTGGGGGGGGGGGGGGGGGTGGAGGTATACCACAAAAGAAAGGATGGAATATGTATCCTTGCACGTAGCGCATGCTGCATAAGTTTTCCGGGGTTTTTTTTTTGTGATATTACAACAACAAAATTGGGTATACAATAAACAGAAATTTTTTAACCATTAAGAATGATCGTGGGCTGCCTTGATAAAAGGTAGCAAACAATGATATGATAAATGAAAGTATCATTTTTTTTTTTATTAAATTCAAGTTTCATACTAGTGTTAATAATATACATGTACCAAATTTCATCACAAACAAAGCACAAATAATCATATTTCTAGACAAAATAAAAAGGACACTTCCTCGTACCCGGAGCCCTTGACGTTCCGTTATAGACTATTTTAACAATTCTACTCTTCTCGCTAATTTAAATTTCTAAGAATTTTCGGAACCCATCCAACAAAGACATGACTCGTTGTAGGATCATGGGATAATTTTTTTGAATTTCACAATTACCTGCAATTTCCCTAACTGTTAGTCGCAGATTTATAATGTTTTTTCCGACTGTTTAAGGAATCTATGGGTTTCTGTCGGTGTTTTTCGGAAAGCTACGCAAAATTTTATCACTGCTCTCTGCACCGCCTTTCTGCTGGCGTCACACTGTCCCGATTTAAGCAGCCGATGGCCACACGATAAAGGATTTGTTCAAATTCGGGTGTGATCGTAATATCATCGGGCTATTCGTAAGGCCATCTTGAACTATCGTATGACCGCCGGCTTGATTTGTCAAACTTCGGGAACAACTTCGGGAGTGCTGTCAAAATCTTTGGCATGCCAAAAAATTCCCGATGGCACTCCCGAAGGACCACCTTCGAAACAGGTTCGTGTAATCATCTTGTCCTTCGTAAGACCATCGAGAAGGCATCTTGCGTATTCGTAACATCTTCGTTTCTCCTTCGAATTACCATCGGGACCATCGGTTAAATTTTGCCATACGAAGGCATTACGAACGTGTCAAGAACCTCCCGATGGAGTTAGGAAGGCTATACGACTTCGTGACAACCTCGCAATTCCATCGAAATGACATCGTAATGTCATCGTACTTTAGTACGATGACGTTAAGATGGGATCCCGATACAAAAGATGACAGACACAAATATTAAAAAGAACATTTCAAAGACATAATATTCAAAGCCATTTTAAAGTAAAGTTACATGTAATCTAAATTTATCAAAAGAAAAACTTTTCTGTCTTCTTCAAATTTGCATGTTCACAATCAATCAATAAAGCAAAATGGCGTGCCTTGATAATGTTACTATAAGGAAAAAGATTGCAGAAGCATTGCTTATTTGAATGCATCTAAGAGAGCATGTACATGTGTATTTTATATAATTACTGGTAATACAAGTATCTTGTTGTGACATATATCAATTTTCATCTTTCTTACATTGAATCATCACGTCTTCCACTTGTTTCCACCAATGATGTTTATAAATGAAATTCGTGATATTTTAAGACGATTTTTGGTTGACAATAATACATGTCAAATGCTATGCAAAGATAACTGATAGCTGAACCCGTTGTCTATTTGTCCGTCTGGTAGTCACAAACTGTAATGATATGCCTTGTAAAATCAAACTTTCAAAGATGGTCGAGCATGATAAGAATCAACATTCATATATCTTGGCTAACCATGCTACATAGACAGTGCGATTCAGATATTCGATAACATATATTTGAGTTGCTAACTTTTGGGTATTTTTTGTATTTTTCTGAGACAGAAATAATAAAAGGCGGAGGAGGAAACCATTGATACTGTGGTACTGATTAAACAAGAATTTTTAAACATCAAAAACGTGATGCATTCCTGGTTATAATCCGATGCATCGCATTCTAGATACGACGTCGTGAAGCAATCTAATAGCCTTCGTTGATACATCGTAAGCCTTCGTATGACCTTCGGATATGTTTTACGATAGAATTTGTCCCGTCGTGTTGCCATCGGGAGCGGTTCGGATACAATCGTGTAGTCATCTTTTAGCATCGTGTAATCATCTTTTAGCATCGTAAAAACATCGGTTGCTGAGCGGATCTTAACCATATTCGGGAGTAACTTCGCACGAAATTGAAAATTTCATATTCGTGTGTCCATCGGATATCATAATCGGGACAGTGTGACGCCTACATTCGAGAAAACGTCATTTTTTTTCGAACAATAACGATCACGTCTTATTACCTTCAGATCCGGTTTTCTCTGTCTGACATCTTGAAACTTCGAACGTGTTATGTCATTACTATTGTCAACATCACAATGTAGAAATTATCGTTTTATGCGCGGGATTTTACAAAATGCCAACGAAATTAATAGAATGATAAACAACATATTTCGGTAAAAAATCACCGTGCTCTGGGTCACTATCCTCTGTCTGATTACGAAGGTAAAAACTTTAGTATCAATGGAAAGGTCTTGTCACAAAGAATATACATGTGAAATATGAAAGCCCCATTACAGTGATTCACTTACCATTAAAAAATATGGCCAAGGTTAAAGTTTCTCAAAAGTAGGTCAATTTCCAAGGTCAAAGTCACAAGGTCAAAACATTTTGGTATTTATGGAATAAGTTTGAAGTTTTTGAGGGAAAAAAACAGACAAACGGACACGCCAAAAACTACATGTACATGCCGCCGAATCTCCGATTACGGGGGCATAAAGTTAAATGATTGTAATGTTACATAATTTCATTGATTTTGTGTGTGAGGGGGTGTGTGTGAGGGGGTGAGGGTGTATGTGTGAGAATGAGAGAGGGTGTGTGGCGTGTGCATGCGCTTTGGCAATTTTATCTTGCACACCAAGTGAAAAGTTCAGATCGTCTCACACGACTATTTATTGATATCTCTATCTCATAATTAAAGATTCGAACAGTCATAAAAAAAACCTCCCGCGAAGATGTGAATACCAACGCATCAACTGTCTGACAAGAAAGCGAGTAATTGGGTTTTAAGTTTTAACGAAGAAATATGATTGTAATGATATTGAGATGTGACAATTAGTAAACTATGACAGATCAAGGATGTTTTAATTAAAAACACAAAAACAATGCAAGTCTCAATTTTTTTTCTGTCTTAAAATTGAATTAAACAAAATACAGTCTTCGATCTTCGAAATCAACATTAAATGTAAATGTAAAAATCTAACTTCAAAAAATTAAAGAGGGCGCTCCTGAAATTATTTATGGTGGCGCCGCTGAAAGCATCACTGATGAGAATTTAATATTCGAAACACGTGTCTGGTGCATGTAAATTGATTTGGAATTTTCTTCGAGAAGGTAGAAAATTGGAACCCTTCGACATTATTAAGATAATTCTTTTCATACATAATTTATTATTTTTTGAGATACATTCAATTGCATCTAAAAAATGGAAAGTGTCTAAAAATATCTGTAAACGTCTAAAAATATCTGCAAACAGCATCAACATATATTTACGTTCTTATGGCGTATCACTTCAATATATGCTCCTCAGCAGTACTAGTATTTGATGAAAATCTAGGCGTATTTGAATGAACCATACTCACCAGCAGTTCGTCATTGAAAAATAGGCCTTTTCACAAGGCGCACCGTGTACAACTAGGCGTATGTCCTCAATAGCTAGCGAGGCGTATTGTT
Source organism: Pinctada fucata (assembly GCA_028142955.1). Classification (NCBI taxonomy): domain Eukaryota; kingdom Metazoa; phylum Mollusca; class Bivalvia; order Pterioida; family Pteriidae; genus Pinctada; species Pinctada fucata. Next base: position 36,257,173 of record AP027102.1, on the reverse strand, counting down.
GGTATATTACTGCATGTATATGCACCATCCACATACTTACCAGTATTGTTTGATGTAAAGCTGGGCGTATTGTTGGTATATTACTGCATGTATATGTACCATCCACATACTTATCAGTATTATTTAATGTAAAGCTGGGCGTATTGTTGGTATATTACTGCATGTATATGCACCATCCCCATACTTACCGGTATTATTTAATATAAAGCTGGGCGTATTGTTGGTATATTACTGCATGTATATGCACCATCCCCATACTTACCAGTATTATTTGATGTAAAGTTGGGCGTATTGTTGGTATATTACTATGTATACCATCCCCATACTTACCAGTATTATTTGATGTAAAGCCGGGCGTATTGTTGGTATATTACTATGTAAATCATCCCCATACTTACCAGTATTATTTGATGTAAAGCTTGGCGTAGTGTTTTGATACACCATGGACACATCTGTGGCAGATGGACAAATTGGATGTCCTTGTCCTGGTAAGGTCATCATTTGTCCTTGACCCGATGGTTGTTGAAACAACAACTGAAAAGAAAATTATCAAATGGAAGAAGGTGCGTATTTTGAGCTGATTATTATATATTTAGTCCCCTACCGGCAACACCGAAGAGAGAGAGAGAGAGAGAGAGAGAGAGAGAGAGAGAGAGAGAGAATGAAAAAATTGTATTTCGAGTTATTATTGAGCATTCCCGTGTAAAGCAAACATCTTCTAATATGAAGAAGATCATCTAAGTACTATACTACATCAATATGAAGAAATAGTTTTTCCTAATTCTGCAATCATTATCATATATTACAGATATCATCAAACTATACTCTATTATAAATTTCTAACAATTTGATATAGATTCGTATTTTTACTTTCTATATTTCATATTTATTATAAATTTCCCCGTGCTTATATTAACTTTAGAAATAAATGTATACGATAATAACAAGTTTTCATATCATTTGTATTTGCGCGAGTGTATGCGTATTCGTTTGTCTCGACATAAAGCAAGAGATCAAAAATAGATTGTCTATTTATGGACAATTTAGATGATCACTTTCATTTGACTTGGTGTGAACAGAAATAATCGCAGAGAATTTCAAGAGCAATATCCTGCTCTAACTCTTTGTATAATTTGGGCAAACCTCGAGAACTTTTAAACTAAAAGCCTCAAATCGCAATGTCCGTTCACTTAACAATAAAATCTTCAAGAGAACAAAGTGTGCATCGTATGTACATGGTACCGATGACACCCGAGTCAAAAACTCTGACACAATGACCAGGAAAAGGTCATTGTTCATGATGGAGAGATAAAATGTCAGAGTCCATGAAATAGGAGACATTTACCTTTGACACAGATTCGCTCTGATTTCTGATTCGTTGAGGGATGGAATGACATGGATGAGGATTATGAAATTTCCGTTGATCCCAGTATGGATTGTGCATCTCGCCAACTGGCTCTGAGGTCAAAGGGCATCCAATATTTTTGCTATCGTCCCCACTCTTGGAAGGCGTCTGTAAAGATCTATCCAATTTTTCATGGATTCGCTCCCTGTAAATTCGATTTTTCTGAATCATATCCAAAGACGACGACGTTGTCCATTTTGAATCTTCCATATTCCATTTTGATGATATTTTGCTATTTTTTGGCTCGAGAGTTTTGAAATCAAAATGATCGTATGCATTGCATGTTTTGTTCATGGGAAATGTTACAGTCGTCTGCTTTTGGCAAAGATTTGTTTTAGGCGCCAGACTTTTAGAGTAATGATGCAAGGCTTCCATCTGAATTTGCTCACTGTAGTCTGCGTTCTCTATATATGAAGACAAAACCTTACTGTTGTTGATAAGTAGTTCGCTGTGAAATGATGTCGGAACAAAGCATCTTCGCCCAGGAAGACTGTCATATTCCCTCAAGGATTCATCACGAGAGAGATCTTTTTGAGGAAATTCGGAGTTTGATCGTGTGAACTCTGTGTCAAAGGCCAGATGTCTGTCGTGCTGATTGGTGTTGAAGTCCTTGAGCTGTGTCGTCGGTGTTCGTGCAGGAAACTGAGGTGTATCTGCGGAATTTTCCTTTTTGTCGTTCATGTAGCAGTTATAAGTGACGTCCTGCAGGGGTCCCGCCAGGAAACTCCTGGATGTCGACGTAGTGATTCTGTGGTCCCTCATGGCGCTGTCATAACCTTCCCTATAATGAAGAAGCAAATCGGAAGGAGACGCTTTAACATTAGGAATTGTATCTTTTCTCCCAATATCATCAACAGCTACGATCGACTGAATTTTTTTACCATCTTTATTAAATTGGTTTGAGCAACGATTTAGGAGAACTTGAGAATCGTCCGGACAGTTGTCGGCCATCGGCACATACCCATCCTCTTCATGAGAATGGCCCACAGTATCGAGAAACGGTCGTTCTAAGACACCTTTCTCTTCATTACTTTGATTCGAACTATTTTTATTCATTGTTTGTGCACTGAGCATGCTGTCACCAAAGTATTCTGAACGGCTCTTAATTTTACCCATCCGTTCGTTTGTTGGGGATTTGACACGAACAATGTAATTAAATATATCATTAGCAGAGTTATTGCCCTTTTCAACATCCCCACTTTGAGCGAAATCTCCAAAATTATGAATGTCCTCTCGCAGACCAATATCCCCATCTGTACCAAAGTGCCTGGATATACTCTCTTTCGAGGAATTCCAACGGGAAATCTGATATTTCTTCATCGTGTTTTCGAATCGAAAATGCTGTTATTTAGTATGGTAAGTTTCTTTTACTGTTCAAATATTTATATGATAACCTTGGATTGGTCGTTACCATTGTAAACTAATTCACACATTAAATCTTATGTTGAGTATATACATTATGTGTCAATTTCTTTGTGTCTGACATTTAGAGTATACGCCTCTTGATATCAAGACATTACGTTTCTGAAGTCTCATTTGATGGCATTTTAAAAAAGAAGCCAATCGGTATTGTAATTCATAACCCAAACTTCTCTTCATTACTTCCATTTTTTAATTTTCATTTCTGACTTCTTTTTTTTGCATACTGCATAAACTTTTGTAACTGAAGTAACTGAAGTACCATCGAAGGACTGAAATACCGCTGGAGGAAAGAGAATACGTTTTTTTATGAAATAATTTTTTTTCCGCACACTCTTGTAATAATGTTAGAGAATGTAAAAAAAACCCAACAACATCGAAACAAAGTCTTAAAGTAGAATAGAATTGTAATCACTTCCAATTTACCGAATAATCTTTGACGCTGCTTAATCAAAATTATACTTAGTAGATAAAAAGAGCAAATAAATAGAAAAATTAAATCCCGTGTTATTTATGCAATAATATTTTTAAGGTATTCTCTTAAGAAAACATACCTTGAAATATAGAAAAAAAATAATGTATGAAGAAGAGCGGGAGATGTTTACTGCAATAGAAATAACACTGAGCGATTTTGTTTTTTGTCAACAGAATTATTACAATAATATTTTTTCTGTATCAAGAATATTTTCTAGAAATCTGAGAAACGTAATCAACCTAAAATCTCGGTAGATTATTGCAAAATGTAAATTTGACCATCAAGCGCGGACTTGGAGGGGGCTGCATCCATGCATCTATAATGATCACAGTGAATTTCTGAAAATGGGGTCAGCCTAAGTACCTGGGAAGAATAAGCATGCCCTTTTAGCAATCAACAACAGCTTTGACCATCCGGTCAATTTATATTATTAACCTGTAAATCCATGTTACCATGGTCTTTGCGAGAACAACGTAAGATGACACCTGTGGCAGGCGATGCAATGTTGCAACTCAGAAGGGGAAAATATGTGATACTGAAATCGAAATTGTGAAGATTGTCTTAAAGCCAGGTGTTTATATGATTATTATATCGTTGTAAGATAGCAAAGTCCAAATTAAATAAATTGGCTGTTGTGATTTTTTCTTAATCTCTATAGAATATACGAGTATACATGTATATGGTGCTAAGGCAACTTAAAACTACATAGAGTTTACGGAATAAAGAGAGCTTATTCAAAATCTACATTTGTGCAAAGGAAATCTGACTAAACTTAGCTCTCTTTGTTCCTTAAACCACAATACTATATCTATGTACTTTGCGGAACAAGGGGAGCAAACGTGTCAAGGTATCATCCGTCAATGCGGGATCAATGGAAAGCTGAACTTATTCTTAAATTTCGGGGGAGCATATAGTCGCTGTCGTGTCCGTCTGTCTGTCCGTTCGTCCGAGATCATAGCTCCTAAACCCTACATCAGATTTTGATCATATTTCACACAAATGTTCATCAGGATAGATCCTTTGGGACAAAGGTCACTTAGGGTTAATTGTCAATGATCAAGGTATTTCCAGGCTAAAAATAGCTGTTTTGTAATAAAAAAAAATTAAAAATTAATAAAAAAAAAACCTGTCTTTGGTCCAAATGGTCTGAAATTTTGTACAATGATAGAAAATGCATAATCTTTTACATGTGTTACGGTTTTTGAGATTTTTTTTATTGTGTTGATGAGAAATTGTGTGCCGAAAGGGGGGGGGGGTTACACATAACTTTAGGTGAATGTATATGCAATGTATAATACAACATGAATATAGGCTGCTTATGAGAATGTCATCATATATCCCTCAATTGTTGATTAGGATAGCCCCTCTTGGACCAAGGTCACACAAGGTCAATCATCAAAGTTCATGGTCATTACCAGGCTAAAATAGCTTTTTTTGCAATAAAAGATGTAAAAAAAATCATTAAAAGTCAGTGTTTTAATTTGTTAAAACGGTATGAAATTTTGAATAATGGTGGAAAATGCAAAATCTTTTACATTAGATACAGATTTTAAGATTATATGTATAGACCCTTCAGGACAAAGTCACCTAAGGTCATTCATAAAGGTCAAGGTCGTTTTTGCATTCCTGTATGAAAAATTAAGAAGTTTGTTCAAAATCTACTTCAATTCAAAATGGTATGACATTTTGTTTATTAAAGGAAAAAGATATTTATTTATATTAGTTACAGCCTGTAACTTACAGAAACGAATATTTATTTAGTTATTCATTGATGAGAAATTTGGTACCAAATCAAAGCTCTGAAGGAACTGATGGCAGTTTCGTTTCTTTATCTATGAATGATATCAATATATTTTATGGGATTTTTTTAAAATATTGAATCATTAGTAGAACAAGCCATTTTCCAATGTTCGGGAATAAAACATTCATGAATATATACGTCCCTGATAAACCTATGTCAGCGTAACTACTATAGTACAGACGTTTAATTTTAGTTTTAAGTTTAATTTTTCTTCGTGTATAGACCGGTTGAAATTGTTCCAAAAGCCTGTGCCTTGTATGTTATTCAGACTTTTTTTTTTAAATCGGTCCTGATTTCAAAGTTTACATACAAAGTCGTCCTCTCAAAATTTACTATTAATCTCGCAACGCAGAACATTCGCTTTTTCAGTATTTTTTGTGCAAAGTAGATCACCTATAGCAAATAGGGGAATAGTGCCTCAGCTATGAGGTAAACCCAAAATAAGACGAATGTTATCTTCTACTTTCATTTGAAAATAAAAATAATCTAGACATCCATGTAGTACATGGATCACGCCGATCGTTTTACAGCTTTATTTCTCTTATTAACTTGGATAAAACTCATAGCTAAGGCATCCCTACACTACTTCATATTCCCCTTTTGTGATAAATTATCTATATTGCACGAAATTATAGAATAAAGCCTACGCTCACGCAGCAAGGTACGCCCGTTGGGATTTTTTTCACAACACCAAAATATCTAAGTCCCATAACTCCATAAGGACAAATCGGATGAACCTGAAAATCGAAACGCGGCTTCCTCTTCAATGTCTGATAACAATGTAAAAATATCATGAAAATCTGTTGACGCATATTCAAGTTATTGCGTTCCATGCACCTATATTTTGCCCTAAGCTTAACATGTATGTGCAAATAACCCCCCCCCCCCCTTACACATAATTTCTGGATAATGTGACAAAAAAAAATAAGAATCCGTTATATATGTGAAAGAACATCCTTTCTACTTGAAGTATACAAAATTTCAAAACATTTTGACCGGAAATAGATTTTTAAATAATTTTTAACTATTTTAGTGTATTTTTACATTGTATCTAAAATATCTAAGTCCCATAACTCCGTAACGACAAATCCGATGAACCTGAAAATCGAAAGGCGGCTTCTTCTTCAAAGTTTGATCACAATGTAGAAATATCATGTAAATCCGTTGACGCATATTCAAGTTATTGCGTTCCATGCGCCTATATTTTGCCCTTAGCTTAACATGTTTGTGCATATAGCCCCCCCCCCATTACAAATATCTCAGTTATGCGACCAAAAAATTAAAAACCCATTACATATGTCAAAGAGCATCCTTTCTATCTAAAGTATACAAAATTTCAAAACATTTCGATCAATAATAGATTTTTAAATAATTTTTAACTATTTTAGTATATTTTCACTGTATTTTAAAATATCTAAGTCCCATAACTCTGTAACGACAAATCGAATGAACCTGAAAATCGAAAGGCAGCTTCCTCTCCACAGTCTAAACATGATGTATGAATATCATGAAAATCTGTTGACGCATATTCAAGTTATTGCGTTCCATGCGCCTATATTTTGCCCTTAGCTTAACATGTTTGTGCATATAGCCCCCCCCCCCCCTTCCCATTACACACAATATCTCGATTATGCGACAAAAAAAATTAAAACCCGTTACATATGTCAAAGAACATCCTTTCTACTTGAAGTATACAAAATTTCAAAACATTTCGACCAGAAATAGATTTTAAAATAATTTTTAACTATTTTAGTATATTTTCACTGTATTTTAAAAATCTAAGTCCCATAACTCTGTAACGACAAATCGGATGAACCTGAAAATCGAAAGGCGGCTTCCTCTCCACAGTCCAGTCATAATGTATGAATTTCGTGAAAATCCGTTGACGCATAATCAAGTTATTGCGTTCCATAGGCGGACGGACAGACGGACAGACGGACGGACTTCGCCATACCATAATACGACCCGTCAAATGACGGGCGTATAAAAACCGAACGTTCTGCGTTGCTACAGCCCACAGATCTTTAGTACGCTTGCGGACGTCTCGGTAGGCCCCTCATGTCACAAAATCTGAGGTCATGTGATGCCTTCGATTGCTATAGGGATGTTCGCCGTGACGTCACGGGTCTCGCGAAAACGAGGCTGGTTGGCAAAAACGGTTGGCAGTGAAGGGAAATATACGTGATACCCGGGGATGAATCGACAATTGATGCTCTAATATGCGCTAATATGCGCTACTTTCCTATTATTATTTCATTGATAAGTCCTGCTGTGATACTGACCATTCTAATCACAACAATAAAGAAATCCCGCTGATTTTATTAGTATATCAGACTGCCGTTCGATTGGGGGGGGGGGGGGGGGCTAGAATCAATAAACTGCCGATATTTAATTTTTTCTTCAAATTTTGCTTTTCAAAGAAGCCGGTGTAATTCATAGTGTCCCATTTTTATGCTCCTGTATTAGGTGTAACATACCCGACTAATTACCAGTTGTTTTGACAAGTACACACGGTAACCTACCCCTTCAAACATGCAACGTTCCTTTATTAGTTGTGATTTAATTAATTAAGGCGGAGCATTTGAACGGGATGGACAGAGGGAAACAGTTTGACCAAAATTAATCGAACTGTTTGAAAACGCAAAACGGAAAAAAATCAATTTAACTCACAGAAAAAGGAGTACTAATTTTCTTTAGCTTTTTTTTTATTTGTTTGTTTTTGTTTTTTCTCACGACTGTCTCAAATTTATAGATAAAGCCGGTCATAGTAATAACAACTCGCACAAATTCTCTTTTATTATTCCTTCAGTAATTTTCTTACTTAATTTGGATATGGAATTTTTTTTAATTGACATGCCTTATCTAACTTTTTGCTTGCTGGAGAAAGGGGGGGGGGGGGGCTCAAGATTAGAATTTTAGAATGCCTAAAGAAGCATTTATTTCTCAACTTCCATGGTAATTTGGGCAGCCGCACCCCTTAAGATTGAAAATCGTTGGGATAAAAAGAGACATTCATGAATTTAAAATGAAAGATAAGATTACAAAACACAATAAAAATAATTGATAAATGTTTATATGAATTAAAGAAAAGGAAATCTCGGACCATATAAAATCCTAGCATTCTATTTCCATCTTTTGCATCTCGACTGTTAAAACATCCAATATTTGAAAAGAATTTCAAGAATAGATGTTCGGACTTCCATCTATCTAATTTTCGGAATTATTCAAACAATTATCCCGTTGAAATAAATAAATAGATAGATAGATAGATAAATAATATCAATCAATCAATCAATTAAGAAATATATATGAGAAATATTGAATAAGGATCAATTGATCCAACTTTTATATGATAATGATCGATATATAAATGGATTGTATTTCCTTTTTGCTTCTTTCAACTAAAAGACAAATGTAATGTAAGTATTCAACACCCCCCTTCCTCCCCCCCCCCCCCAAATGGTTTAGATGTTTCATCCGTGTCAAAATATCAAAAACTAAATATGAAATGCATCAATTGGTTTCTCTCCTTTGCGGATCATTGGTCCCGCCGCGGCACCTGGGTGAGAAATCTACCTGGACAGCCGACAAAAATCAAGGCAAATGGCAGGTGTCAGATCATTGTCTTGTGTATACGAGATACACTGTATAGGTCGGACTTGATAAATTGATGAATGATATAAGATGTTCACCAGTGACCTTCACGACTTCAAAAATTAAATCAACCCACTGACAGAGAGACTAAATGCTATTTATACATACCGGTGATTAACAGAGAAAAATTAAATTAAAAAAAAAATATATCACAAGCAATTAAAACGATATATTAATATTATAACAACTTAGAAGTAATCTCAACTAAATTATATCTTTCGATAAAACGTACCGATTAAGATTATTAATGTGAATAGCAGTGGACATTGCTATACATATTATATAAGAGAACCACTTTTTGCCAACCAATTCTTATGCGCATGCGCAGTGTGACGTCACTTTTTCGTCACTCGAACATCCCTATAGGCTTCGCGAAACTCGCCTAAAAACGGGAGGGGTGAAATAAATATTAATTCGTGGGGAAAATTTGTTCAAACCTCACAAACTGTTTTGCATGATGTGGGCTTTCAGACAAAAGACTTCAAGGTCATATAAGGCTTAAGGTCATTCACAATCATTCTGAAACACAGGCCGAAAGATCGCCTGGCAATTTTTCGTATGTGCCTGTAAAAAAAAATTAGTAGCGCATACTATGTTCTGAAAGGGTCAAAGACACTCAGAAAATCAAAATTTTGGTATCAAAATTATTGTGTTCGGGGAGCATCCATCAGTTATTATTGTGTACAGTCGAAGCGAAGGGCTGTTTTTAGTCTTGATATATCGAAGATTGAAATGGTTGTTTACAATTTCGAAAATAAAACAGCATATTATTTTTCTAGAACTTTGTGTAAAATCGATTTCAACTCGTCATTTAGGTCGATAAGTATTTTCGAATGGCTAACTAAAAAGTCGTTAAAAATATCAAGAATATTTGCGAAAAAGTGTCTATTCATAGTCTAACATTTGCTATTGCAATAACAAACTTGTTTACATCTATGAGTCTACCAAGTTTGTTTCTCTACTTTGGTCATTTTTTAAAATTCTATTTTGCATTCTATCCTTATTGAAAAACAACAAAACAGCTATGGAAAACAGAGAGAAGCTGCAAAACAAAGATGCCTTTTCATATTACATGCATACGAGCATATAGAATATATTTATACCAAAAACAAAGGTCCAGTGTACTTCTGGTCCGTGTTGTTTGTGAAATGTGTTAGGCCACACCAAGTTTTTTCTTTGTTAAGCGTCAGCGGGCGGGTAGGTTTTCAGGGTTGTTTGCACAAAAAAAAAACAAAAAACAATCAAACAAAAGCCAAAAACATACACACTCAAACAAACAAACGGTCGATTTACATATCTTTACATCACTTTCCGGTTTTTTTTTCAAAACAAGTGTAGTCTCAAGAAGTTGATTTTCAGTCTTACAAAGGTAAGCTAACCTAAAAATGATCATTTGTGCAGTTGTCCTTTCTTGGATACTTCTTCTGTTTTCCTTAAGATGTTCACGTTTCTCTGTTGAGTGTTTAACGGATAGGTAGGTAGGTTTCCATTCCTTAACCTGATGCCTAACGCTTAACAAAGTAAAAATCGGGCATGGTCTAATGCAGGGAAAACCCCAAACGCTCCAAAGGACATGGTCTCTTGCCTAATTCAAATCTGAAAATCGAACATTTTAATCAAACATTTTGGTTTTATGAATCACAATTTCAAAAACTATAAAATAATTGATATGGGTCGATACCCCGTTGTTCGAAACTATGTAATGTTGTGACGTTTTTTATCAATGTCTATTACATGTATATGAATTGTTTAAAAATCTTCCAAAACGGGAAGAACTTCATGCAGCCATACCAAAATTATTTTCTATTTTGCTTCCTAGTGCTGGCAGGTTTTGAACCCCGAAAAATATCAACAAACAAAATTGAAATACAGAATCCCTTCACATTAAATGTCTTTTCCTTCATGAACTCTTTCAATTTTCACATTGTACGCTGTGAGTGTCAAGATAGTTCTATGATTTCAAAGCTACAAGTCAATAATCCTCGGTTCCCTAGGCTATTTGCGCAAATAGCCTGGGGAACCGAGGATGCAAGTCAATATATTTTTTATGCCTATTTAGTTTTAAAAATTAAAAAAGGTAATTCAATAAAAAAAAAATTAAAAAATTAAATTTTTTAAATCAATTCGACCAAGATTTCGTTGTGTTGGACGACGTGAAGCTTTGTAAGCTTGTTTGTTTTTCTCCCTAGCTGGCTGGTAGGTTTTTCAATTTCGATAGGAAGGGAAACAGAATTTAAAAAAAAAATTAAATAACAAAAAACAGAAACGAAACAAAAACAAGAAATACCTCGTAATAAAAGAACGCTGCTATCTGTATTTTTGCATCGAGACAGTCTCTTGAAAATAACATTTTCTTTAACATGCACGAAGGAGGTAATAGGCTCAATTCCCGCGCAATTTTTTTTTTACCTTTTTTCTAATTTTTTTTTTTTTTTTTTTAACTTTTTACCAATTTAGGATATAGTAAGATTGCATGTTGTACATCTCGTACATATGAAATACCATGAAATGTCCTTGGCATTTTCTTCTAATTTTACCAAGAAAAATAACTCCATACCTAGTCGAGTCGAAATCCATCCACGAGTACCAAGTAGCGTAGAGACGGACAAATTGCCCCCAATTTCACAAAGATTCTTAGAAAATTTGCAGGAATTTTCATAATTTTTTCCCATTAAATATAAGCACTAAAATGTTTCATGCATGTTTCATGTTTTTTTTTAATATCATTCTCTGTATATCAAATAGAAATTCAGATCAAAGTTTCGTGAATTTCAATTATCAATAAAAAAAATCAAAAGAAAAAAAATATCATAAAATAGATGTCGATCATGCGAAAGTTACGATAATTCCTGAAAACTTTCCTAAGGTGTATTGATTCCTATTATATAGTTAGTATATACCCCAAACTTTGTTGTTGGGGTGGGGTTACTTGTATATCTATTTTATAACCTCGCTTACCAGCGAAGGTTTCATAAGATAAAGCATACAGAAACTCACCTGTTGTGGAATGCCTTGACCTGGGACATGCATGGTTTGACCTTGTATTATTTGACCTTGCTGTAATGTCTGTATCACGATCTGTTGCCCTGGTATCAATTGACCTTGACCCAGCTGTAATATCTGAAAAAAAAAGAGCGACAGTGTTGAAGAATTTTAATTGTAGCATAAACGTACATAAGATTGAACATCACTTGTTGAAACGCGCATATGGTGCATTGAATTTTTATAATAGAACATATATTTCAATATTGACAATTTCAGTCTCTGCTGGTGGATTGCTTAGTCCCTGAAGATATCGTTCGTCTAGTTTCACAGTGGTTCGGCAATATTTGAAATATTCTGCAAATTCTCCGTCACAAAATTGACGAAAAATTTGTAAAACTAACTACTCTCTGATGTCATAACTCTGTCCTAAGCAGGGTCTTTGACATAATATTTGGGTAACATTTAGACTTTTGCTCTTCATCATTTCACACTATTTGGATTACCTCTTTTTCGGCCTCCAGCATCACTGATGAGACTTTACTTGTTAAAACGCACTATAATATTATACCAGAACAGGGGTCTAGATTTTTTTTCAAAACCTACTTGCCACGGGCAACTCGGGACATAAAATTTACTTGCCCAACCCTTAAAATCACTTGCCCATTAAAAATTATATGAAGAGAAGGGTTGGTCTTATACAGTTATATATACTACAACTTAGTGTTGAGATGTGGCATATTCAGCAAATCGAGTGTTAGAATTAATTAAAACCCTATCTTAGAATTAGGAAATTAGAAAGAAATCTGAATGAAGAGGATAAAAACGTTTAATAAGTTGACTTGCCCCGGGTCAAGTGGACACTTGCTTTGCACTTTCCCGACCTAACTTTTCACTTGCCCAGGGCAACGGGAAATGGGAATTCTAGACCACTGCAGAACATATACATGTACTTCAATATTGGCAATTTTATTGCATCGTTGCAAATTATTGTCACTGAGAATTATGAAGTTTTATTTGGAATACCTGGAATGGTGATGTGTGAAAAGTGAAAAAAGAAAGGGATGGGTGAAAGGGCACCGAGTATAAGATGAAACATTGGAGATAAAATGTGCTTCCTTTTTCCTATTCTTTTTTTGTCCTTACATATGTTATGGAAGCTATAGTTTTCGGAAAGAAAACTTTAGATAAGAATTACAAATTCAAAATACCCAGTTCTCAGTAAATATTTTATGTACGAAAGTGATAATCATCTTTGATCACTAAAAGTTTTAGACTAAATCATGCGTTGGCGCGTTAATTGTGAAATCTTCTTTGGAGTTGTACGCCAACTTCTTCCTCCTTTTTCTAAGCAAAACCGTTTGTCTTTCTTATCAAGATCGTTTCAAAACATGTCTTACTCATTTTACATTCAGATAAAAATGATTTTCATCATTTGAAGAACAAGAATAAATTGCTGCGATTTTAAGTCTCAAAGAAAAATACTTGCAGCACAAAAAATTGAGACATAAATTTTGTTTCAAAAATTAAAATTTATAACAAATAAATTAATAAAAACACTTCCTAGTAAAGCAAATTATGCAAATTTCTAAATGAAGTACTTATGGTATACATATTTTTTTTATAATAAAGTAAATGCAAAATTTAGAAATTATGAAAAGAATAAATCATTTATAAGACAACTTAGATAGGAAAATTTTCTTAATCAAGCAACGAAACATGAGGAATGATTATGTTTACATCTAATAATTTATAAATTTACCATTTCGATCAAAATTGGGTTTTTGTTCTTTGATAACACAAACAATGATTTGTTTTTACTATTTGTGTTTCAAGTATACAAAAACCTTAAAATCAAGAAGAATAAGAAATCAGTCACTACATACGTTAATCCGTCTACTACTTCTATCCTTGCTTCTTTAAATTACAATATAAATCCTTAAGTGTCTATTATTATAATTAATCTTTAACGCTGTACTCTTGCCGATTGATACGACAGAAATATACATATACTTAATCTACAAGGGGGTTTTAAAATAGGATGTTTTCAATAAAAGAGGAAGTTATGGTTGTACTAAAAATAGACCTACAAGTATATACAAATCCACTGAATGGATAGAGGAAATGATTCAAATGTACACTTGCGACAAAAGGGATGTAAAGTTTGAGTCAAAAATTGAGGAACTATAAAGGCGTCAAAATTATTAATATAGCTCAAGAAATACTCTGCCAAATAAAGAAGTTCCGTATCTCTTGCGATGGACTTGGCGCATAGACATTTATGTACAAATGAGAAAAGGACAAATTGTATGTAAATGTGTTCTCTGATGTGCCAGATGGCACACAGATAAAAGTATTCTGAATCTGAATTCTGTAAAACATAAACTCGGGAAAATATAAAAATTTTCTCATAATAGTGCCCCATGTCCTTCGCTTGGTGATTCTGGATGTCAATAATTTGCAGTATAAAAATCATGCACATCTGCACCCCTTTCTTCATAAGATCACTTAAAAAAATCATATGGGGAAAAATAATAATTTATGTATTCAACTTTCAAAGATTTTGGGCAACACCGTACTTCATAAAAGCTTTGATTTGATTGGTCAAAGAGCCCATGAGGTAAAACAGGAATGTGATTGGATGAGAAAAAAAAAAACCGGACATTACACAATATGAAGTGATATACTTCCCGAAACAGTATGATTAAAATTTAACAGATAATAACTAAAAATTTAATTTCTGAAAGTTAGAAAATCGTTAGAAAATCATATCATATCATGAGAACCAATAGGAAAATCCCTCTGTGACCCAAGGGTAACCCCCTTTTGACACCCGAGGTTAAGATTTTTGCAATTTTCATAAATAAATACTTTTTCAAAATTTCTACAAGAAATAACTTCATTTCACTATACTGCAGAAAAAGGATGCAGTTGTGCGGGAAAAACTAATTAGTTCAGAAACGGTTTGTATGACATGAAGGAAGAATAAATTCTTGCCAAACTTGATTTCATGGTACAAAATGTACCTGCCAAACGACTTATCTGCAAAACAGGACCTTGTTTGTTTTGTTTTTTAATACGTGAAATTTTGGGTAAATGGTAAATACAAAAAAAAAAAGCAACTTATGTGGTAAGTGTTGGTTTTTGTTTCTTTGCATGAATGAGCCTCTCTCTTTTCATTCAAATGTACATCTCTTGCATAAGTGTAGTGCGAGGTTACCTGTTGTAGATTGGCAATTTGAGGTTGTTGAACGAGGTGTATCTTAGATTTGAGTTTGCTGGATGAGGCTATAACCTGAGATTTGAGGTTGTCGGGCGAGGTGGATTCGCAATGCGAAGTTTATATGGGATTGCGGATTCTCAGTATGCTATGTAAAGTTTACCTGTGGTTGCATATTGATAATATGAAGATGACTAAACTTTACCTGTGGTTGTGGTTGTTGATTGACAACTTGAGGTTGTTGTATGAGGTCCTGAGGTTGAGAGGTTACTGAGGTCACCTGCCCAGAAATCAGCTGTACAGGCATTCCAGAGGCTAACAGCAACGGCTGTACCGGGTAGTTTGTTGTTGGCATGACAACGGATTGTATTTGAATGTTCTCCATTGTAATCCTGGTTTTCAACCTCCTTCCATTGTTTGTTTTTTCAGCCTTATTTGCAAAACAAATAAAATCTATGCCAGAAAAATACATGATTTATGTGAGGCGGCTGACCCACCCGATTCCCTTCCCCGTCCCCTAGAAGAGTGCATGTTAACCCCCTTCGTATTTCGAAACTTAGGCCATAGTAATTAAATATTTTGTTTTACGTCCGCGGACGGGTACCTTTTAGGAGAATTGCTAAGAAAAAACACAGAAACATGCATTTTTCAGGTAAAAAAAATCAGTAAATGATCTCGAATACCACAAAATGCCTATACCATCATTAATATCTGTAGATAATGGCGATTTAAAAAAAAATAATAAAGTCAAAATCATGCACCTCAGTCGAAGACTGATATTTTTGATTTACATTCTAAGTCCATTTTCCAAATATTGTGTTTGTGTGTTTTAATGCCTGGCCTGCCAGGTACCTTTCAGAAAAAGTTCGGGACGTAAAACAATATATTAAATTCCTATGGCCTTATCCAATTTAAGGCTGTAAAGCAGATCTTCAATAAAAGACTTGCTCAAGTCCTTATATCAAATCATTTTTAAACTTTTGCAAAAATTTTCTACTTTGTTTCGAGATATATTAAATATCTGCAACCAATTACTCAGTGCTTATAGTTTTAAATGGGCATTTCTTTTCTACTTTGAAAATTCAACTGATAATTGCATTCTCATATGATATAAGGACTTGAGAAAGTCTACTTCAATAAGGAAAGGGACAGATCCATATCTGATGCCTAAGAGATTCCTCTGTGATCAACATGAAGGCAAATTCATTGTTCAATAGACACAAATGTTCTGAATATTGATATACCTTAAGGTACACCACAGGACGAATGTGGCGACATCTATAATCTGTTTTTCATTTACAGGCGCTAAGTCTCACTGACAAGCGATTTCAGAACGGTAAGGTCCAAATGAAATACAAATGTAATAATGTGCAAATGAAACGCGTGGTCAAAAGATTTTTAAAAATTCAAAAATTGTGAAACGGCCAATATGTTTTAAAAGAGGGAGAAAATTCAACAGAATCCTCCGGGCATCTAAATTCTTACTAAACTACGACCTCTAAAAACATGAGACGGTAGACCTTGGGTATGCAAATTATCATTTAGGAATTTCATCGACTAACATAAATATTTTTGATTTCTAATATCCTTTTAATTTTGCCTAGACAATTTTTGGATTTGCATCTTTCATTTGGACCGTCAACATGCATGCTTGTACTATCAACACTTCTATGCATTTGTGCAAAAGGATATATTTTTGTGTATTGTAAACCAAAGCATTTCAAATTTGTGAAAAGGGTCATTTAAAATGTTACACAGTGATAATGATTCAAGATTTTTTTTTAATTTGTTGAGATATCACATGCACAATATTTCGGGCAATATTCTCTCTTAGTGCAAATTGGTGATTTTGAAAACTGTGCTCGTTCTATCCTGATTATTGACTTTTCTCCTTAAAACAAGGAACTCTATCAACAATATGTTTCCCCCTCTCTGCATTTCCGTACTTTGTAATCATTGACCTTTTCTAATTTGTTAATGAATTGAAGCTCTACAGACTTTCCAAAAGTACCCGTGATTCAGAAACTCGTCTCTAAAGAGAGTACTAAAGAGAGTACATGTACTTAACATCTTATTCATCAGTACTTAGTCTCAGAAACGGCCAACGACTTATTCATCAGTACTTAGTCTCAGAAACGGCCAACGACTTATTCATCAGTACTTAGTCGCAGAAACGGCCAACGACTAGTCACTTATTCATTAGTACTTAGTCGCAGAAACGGCCAACGACACTTGGGCTGCGTCCGATTAGATGACTCGTGTCACACGTGTTCGACTCTTGTTAAATCGAAGGACGAGTGTCGCGACCCGAGTGTTTAACAACTCCCCCATTTACCGGGAGTAATCGAGTGTTAAGATGGCGGACAAGGACAAGCAATCGAATTTTAAACATTAGAAAAGACAAATAGTGTTGATTAAATACGTTTTAACAACAAAATATAAGGGATAATTTAATTCCTATAATATTCAATGAAAAAAAAAAAATGAATTTTGTGCCTTCAGGGCTTTAGCTAAGTTAGGGGGTCTTTTGTTTACATTGGACACAACACGATTACAACTCGGGCCATTCGATTAAAATCAGTCAGTTACACAGAGTACGCATGCGCTTCTCTAACACTCTCGACTCTGGTGTTGTTCAAATCAAACGCAGCCTTGGCTATTTGGTTGGTAGGAGTGTTTCGTTGGCCGTTTCTTCGGCCAACGCATCCGAATCAAATAATCAGTGCACGTGCACTTTAATCGATTTTGCATGGTAGTACCAAAAATTTTGTTTCAAGCAATCAGACTAAAAGTATAGATATACTTTGTATCAATTATGAATCGCTGAGAGAAACATCAGTGTTGAAAACATTTTCATATAGACTACAAGTATACGACAGTATAACTATTGAATATATAAAGTCTTTCGTGATACATGTCTCTTAAAATATTGTTAAGTAAGTTACTACATACAAATGTAATAGGCAGATGAAACAGATTCAAAATATTTTTCATTTTCTTCATAGCGTCATACATTTTGATTTTTTAAAAAAATAATAAAGACTTAGTCTACATTTTTGCTCGTTTTCTTTTTTTGAAAGATTGTTTACTTCGCAAATAAACAACAATCTATGAACAGATTTCTGTCACTTCAGCTCTCCTTAACCTTTACTTCGATCTTATTGATTATTGATTCTTTGCCTCCAATAATAAAAAGCCAGGTCTGATTCGATAATGCACTCTTGCTTCATAAAATATTAAATTCATTTCTCATTCATTTCAAATAAATTTCAGCCTCGAAAAATGCGAAAAGGAATTTTTTCTTCTTCACAAAATTATCTGAAGTTGAAATCCTAACCCCGAAACCCCTGAAATAGTTTAGCTATTTAGCGTGGCCCAAATGCAATTTTTATTGATTTTTATCCAAGATTGCTGGAGTCGGCATAGAAAGGAGAATATCGTTATATTGGTCTGTATATATACATGACCAGGTTGAATATTAACTCACAGTACGGTGCATGTAAGATATTTAAATTTAATTTAACAAATAAGCAATAATACAAAAACGAACAAATATTTGCACACATTCTGCAGGTGTAAAAATGCACATTATGTTTGGCACAAAGCCAATCAATGCAAAACTTCAAACGCGATCATGCAAGAAGAATATGTCTGCTAATAAATGACGTATTAAGTTAAAGTTAAAAGGTTATAGACGGACTTACAAGAGATCCAATAGGTGCCCATTACAATCATGATTGGCTGCGGAAATTCGCCTCCTTTGGTCAACGAATCATGTAGGAATCTGCTTGAGCTGTTTGACGCCATTGGTGCAGTTGAATCACTTGATTTCCGCCCTCGTATTTTGCTTACAGTTAGGAAATGAATACAAAAAGGAAATCGGTTTGCGGAAATATATATATCCTAAATAAATAAAATAATTTAGCAGAATGTTTGAATAATTCAAATAATTTCAACGAATAAATGCTTTTCTTTAAATATTATCAAAGAAGCCATTATATGTGGTAGGAAGGCACCCAATAGATTCAATGAACTGACGGGAGGTCACAGCAGTCAAGTTATCCTATCAATAGCCTGCTAGTCACGTGACAAGTGTCAATTTTCCTATCGACGAGTAGTAAAATGTCTGTGGAAGTCGCTACACGTGTGGGCAGGGCGGGACAGCCCCCACAACTCTACTCCTGGGTGAGATATGTCTTTCTATGGGGGTGAGGACTTTGGAAGAACAAAACTATTTTCGTTAATTCATGGCTAAATCTTAGTATTGGTCAACTTAGTTTCTTTACCTGCGTTGTGTATTGATATGACCTACTTTTACTTTCCCATTCATATTTATGTATCTAGGTCACTGTGTCAAACGTAAATACACAATGCGATCGCGATCGTAATTTAGGTAAACCAAAGGCATGATGATAAGTAACATTCGTATCACAGTTTACATCGCAGTCGCAAAGCTTGTAGTCGAGACTATATCAATATTTATTTTGTGGATGTCAGTGCAACATGTAGTCCAAATTGCTTCGGGCATTCTTTCATGTCCATCAATGACTGGCGACCACAAAGAGGGCAATGAAACTACTGAATGGATGGATATCGAATTATTGGTACCGAAGGGGGGTCCTACGTGCGATTCATATAGGAGATGCCTTCCCCTTCAAGTTATACTGATTTGGGGGGGGGGGGGGGCGGAATTATTCGATAAATAGTTGGTGATCGAACCCCTGAACTCTAGAAGAAGGGGTAGCTCTCTCCTCCTTGTCCGGCTTTTCTCCTTCCTCACTCTTGTCACGCCCTTCCTCTCAATCCCACCTCTCTTCTACCCTTCTCACCTCTTCCCTCATCTTGCCTATCTTTCCTGCCCTGCACCATGTACCCCTCCCTCAAAATGGTCGAGTGAAGTAGACATAGGATTCCTTAATTTTTTGTTTCATCTTGAAAAGACGCATGCCCTGTATCACTGCAGTATATCTAGAAAAACAAAAATCTCTTGATTCATAAAACAAATTAAGGTGCGGGTCCAGAAACTGTTCCCAATTTGACACATAGGACTTGCATTGTATTTCGTTTTCCTTTTATTTGATTGCGAGAAATGGTGGAATTGTGAAAGAAATCAACATCTATTCCAGTGCAATTGTGTCTTGGTCAATCAATCTCGCTTGAATATACTTAGAAAACTCATTTCAAATGAAACGTCAGGATTTCAAAACAACATAAACGCATGAAAGTGATACCATACATACTATTCTATTCTATTCTATTCTATTCTATTCTATTCTAGACATAACAAACGTTCAAAGATTGTAAAGGGACATTATTAATCACAATTGTCGATGCCAACTTGTCTCTTCTTCATTAAACCCACCCCTACCCCCACCACCATCACCAACACTGTATTCAAGACAGCTTCATAAAGAAATATATTTTATCATGTGTAAAAATATTTTCAATTTTCAATAAAAATATTTTATCATGTGGTTAAATATTTATAATTTTCTTTTATATATTGTATTTCATAATTTATGGATCTCGGATTTGCACAGGCCCCTGTATTTTTATTTTTTTTTTTTTAGTTACAATTTATTATTCTCTCTTCAAAGATTCCAGATATACCCGATCTTTAGGGGAAAAAAATCCTATCATATGAATGGGAATCTGCCACAAATGTGATTTGTTTATGCAAAGCGTTCGTGTACGAGTTTGCGCATAAACTATCATGAACTTGGAAAGAAAACAGGTATACTCTTTACTTAGACATGTTAGAAATAATGATTGAAGTTCTTTTACAATTTATTCCTCTGTAGGGTGCAAATAGCCATGGTCAGTTAGGTCTGGGTCATAGAGAAGATCAGTTACTGCCAAGGGAAGTAATTGTAGATAGCAACCAAGCAGTCGGAGCAGTCAGTGGTGGAGGTGGTCACACTATGTGTATATTAGGTATATTTTTATACCCCCTCAAACATGGCGGGGTATATAGTGGTGTACTCTCTTTCTCATGGAGATTCATATATTTACTTCTTGTCAGTCAAGGAACGTAACTCTACATGGGAGATTGATAGTGATGCACATGACCGTCCGTGCGTCCGTCCGTCCCACACGAGGTTTCCGGATATTTAAAAGAAAACCATTACAGAGAATCAATTCATAGTCGTTCGAATATTGGTCATGTCGCACTATGTGCAGAGTTATGTCCCTTGAAACTTAAAAAAAAAGTCAATATTTTATGGTTTCCGGACATTGAAAGGAAAATCACAACAGAGAATCAATTCATTTCTTGTATATTTTTATAATAGCTTTTATACCAAGAAATACAGGCCAAGTTCGAATGTGGATCATATTTCTTATGCCCCTACAAACATAGGACATTTTCAGGGAATCAATTCATTTGTGGTAAATAATCCAGTCTCTACCGCTGCTGCAAAAATGCAGTAATGAAGCGGAAAAAAACGCGAGGTGGGTAGAGATAGTTAGATAAATGTTTACTTTAGTCCCCGTCAACAAGAAAATCAAATATTTCATACCTTCAAAATGGAAAAAATCTTTGGGCAACAGTTTCTTCCGACTTCGTTCTGTTACAAACATGGTTGGTTTCAGTCTCTTGTAGTGGCAGTAGTAGAGACTGGATTATTTAGTCTAGGATATAGCTATTACACCAAGAAATAAAGGTCAAGTTCGAATTAAGGTTAATATGTTATTCAATTATGTATAGAGTTATGCCCTTGAAAACATCCATATTTACACTAAAATTTTTATAAAATGTTTACAAAGACATGCATTCAGTAGCCTAATTACTTTTATATTTGAAATAAGACGGACAGGATATCATTGATCCTTTTTCTACATTGTTGTTTATATTAAGGTTGTGCCTTTCTTATTTCATGCATTTTTACATTTGAAAGACCTTTATTATATCGTCTGCAACGCAAGAGTGATATACGGATCACTCCAGCCGGTGTCCGTCTGTCTGTCCGTCCGGCTGTCTGGTAATTTGATTGATATGCATTATACTTCATTCAAGCTTTTAGGGATGGTCAAGCATGTTGACACTCAACGCCAAACCGAGGTCAAGATTACTATCAAGGTCAAGGTCATATGTTTAAGGTCAAACATACGACAGGCGACATACACCTGTTTTCATTTTTTAATCATATCTAGCCCTCCCTTTCTATTTGTTAAAAAGTTTACACAAAATTATATTAGACTTAAGGATATGGAAGTGTCAATATTTATTCTTACGGGTAAAGTTCAGTTCTATCTTAACTTCAAATTATTAAACTTGTGAAAATTAATCTTTGATTTGATTTAATTTCCCTGCCTTATTCACACAGCGAATCAACAACATTGTGCAAGTCCGCTATCCGACATAAGGAAATGTACAGTCCGGAAACCCTGTATATTAAAGGTGTTTTAATGTGTATGGTTTTTTTTTCTGTGACATTAGGAACACGACTAAGTGTTATTTCTTATAAGTATCGATTTATATGAAAATCTTTCATAAGTTGTTCATTGAATTTAATACATGTCTTCGCAAGTATTTTTCCTTGTGATATAGAACATGTTTTTGACATGCCACAGAGCCTGAATGGTCAATCAAATTCAAATTGATCACAATTTTTTGTGTAATCTTGTTTTGAAAGTAATATTAAGTTGTTAACTCTTTCTGGTTGTTATAACTCTTGTGTTGAGCTATTCAAAATAAATGACATTTTGTTCATATTTTGTGGAATAAAAAATAGTCTGTTGATATCATCTTCTCAAGACAAGTGTACGTAATACCTTACTCCCCCTTGTTGGATGTCATACACAAAACTGCGTCTCCGGTGAGTGCCGTAGTGGAGACATATCAGGCCAAAAATTCGAATAAATTACTAGCAATTTTAGTGCTTGCTAATGTGTTTGAATGATTTTACTCCCAAAATTGCTTGTATATGAAAGTATAATATAATATGGACTCTGATCTTGTCGTATATACTCTCCACTACGACACTCACTGGAGACACAGTTTTATGTATGACATCCGACAAGGGGGAGTAAGGTATTACATACACTTGTCTCGAGAAGATGGTTGATATAAGTAAAGATTAAATTTCTACCTGAACGTTACTGATAGAAAATTACATTATATTAGATCGAAATCATTATAATTAATTTCATTTCTTAGATTAAGGTTAGAAAGGAAAATGACGTACTTAAAAAAACGGACAAAAATGTAGCTTAAATGATTTAAATGTACTAAAAAAAAGAGAATTTAAGGAGTATATATCAACACATGACTGTATACCCGATGGTATTTTTAGCTCACCTGAACCAAAGGCTCAAATGAGCTAATGTCGTCGTCCGTCCGTATTCAATCCGTCAGTCATCATATAGTCTGTAAACGTTTACATTTTTGAATTCTTCTCTGAAACCGCTTGAAGAGTTTTGATGGAACTTGGTATGCATGAAGTACCTTTTAAGTGACATTTGGTCTCGCAGGGATTCGTCTGTTGATAACGAAATTTTACCGTGAATGGAATTTGAATACTATCATTTGAAAATCTATATAATTACTTGCATTAATTATCTCTCAAATTATTGTTAAATAGACTCTCGGGTACAAACGATTTCGATGTACGTTAAAATCCCGACAGAGAGCTTTTTTCCGTTCTTTTCCCAATTTTCAGCTTTTTAAGCATTTTTAAATCATGTAAATAATTCAATTTCATATCGGAAACATGTGCAATTAACACGCGAAAAGCAAAAGATGGATTTTACGTGGTTGTCAAATACTAGTACGTTGTCGTTTTTACACTCGATAAGGACCAAGGGGGCGAAAATTTGTGTAACTGAGTGCTTGTGTTTGTATTTTTAAAAAAGATTATGACGGACGGACGGACGACGGATGGACAGAGCTAAAAAGGAGAATTCAATAAGTGTTTCACCCACACACACCAGGAATTTTTGTTTTTCATTTTGTTTTTGTTTTTTCTTTTTGTTTTCTTTTATTATTATTCGATAATTTGCAATACTAGTATTTTTATAAGCATATTTTGCTTCCACTTCCGCTTTTTACGTGATCAGCTAGAGAAAAGAGTGAATAAGATAGGCACTGTACTACAAGAAATGATGTACTGAACCCACTGATTTGACATCGACCAGTTAACGTCCAACTAAGTGTAAATTAGCAATCTGCCCACAGACGACCTCGCCATCCCTTTTAATTATTTTTCAATTTTAGTTTTTGTATACAATATGCACGAGTTTTGTTCAATATCATATTTGTTTAAATTTTCATAAGACAGCTGTTTACTAACATGCGGAAGTAACGATAAAGGTCAGATTGGTGACGGAGGCTGGGATTGTACGGCCTTGACACGGAGAACATTGTCCGGGGGAGAGTGTGATGTCAGTGTTCATAAGGCCGTTGGTGGCTGGGATTTTACTCTACTTCTTGACAGTGAGTTTCTTATAAAAATACTGGCTTATCTGAAAAATTCTAAGTTGAACAAAGACAAACATTTAAGGTCATTTCTGTGTAATAAGAAAATTGTCAATTCTGTCAAATTTACCATGATAGCGACCTTTCTCGCATAAAACATTATGACATTGAGTAAAGTATGACAGTCAGTGAAGTACATGTATGTCTATCTATCAATGGCTATTTTCGCAAGAAAGCAGGGTTAAACGCAAATTATCAATAGAGTTACCTTTAAATAACAGTTCATCTTAATATTTGAAACCAGCACATGAAACTAGGACTCGAACCCATTACTTTCGGCTTCATGGTCAGTCGCTCGAGATCTAATCTTAAGAGATAGCCGGGTAGATTATCAAAAGAGCCAACGTTATCGAACTCTTCAGTGTTGAAGACGATGACAAAGCATCACCAAGTTCTGTCTCTAAAAAAACAGTCAGACGTGGGACAAGGTGTCCGGCATTCTCTCGAGGAAGTATCATCAGAAAACCATGCTCGGTCGCACTTGTCATTACTTTTTTGCTAGTCCTTGTTGGTGATGTGCTCTCTCAACTAGAAAATAAAATTTGTTTTGATGCAAAAAAGAGAAGACAAATGAGTGTTTTAGATCTTTCAGGAATGATAATGAATGACCTTGACCTTTAACTCTAAAATGACCTTGAAGAACTTTGTCTTAAAGCCTTCAACCTGAAAACAGTTCTCATAAGCAGCCTATATACATGTATTGTATATATACATTCACTTGAAGTTGTGTGTCCCCCTTTTTTTGGCACACAATTTATCATCAACGCAATAAAAAAAAATATCTTATGACCTGTAACGTATGTAAAAGATTATGCATTTTTGTACCATTATTCAAAATTTCAGACCATTTTGACAAAATACTGATTTATAAAAAATATTGCAAAAAGCTAATTTTAGATTGGAAATAACCTTGATCTTTTATGATTTTGATGATTTACCTTTGTCCCAAAGGATCTATCCTAATGAAAATTTGTGTGAAATATGATCATGATGATCAAGATCTAATGTAGGGCTTGGGAAATATGAGCTCGGACGGACGGACGGACAGACGGACACGACAGCGACTATATGCTCCCCCAAAAAATATTTTTTCGGGGAGCATAAAAATATTTTTCGAGGAGCATAAAAATATTTTTCGGGAAGCGTAAAAAATCAAATTAGAACAGAACTTTTCTATCAACATGATCAAGCTATTCTACACGAGGTCTTTTGGTTTCATCTTAGTCGTTTTTGGTGCAAAATGGAACTTTTAAAAAAACAATGTCCTAAAAAGGAAAAAAAATCGTATAAACTGACAAACTCCTGTCTTTTCAGATAAAGGTGTAGTATATTCCATGGGATCCAATACTTTCGGTCAGCTTGGAAGAAGTGACGTCAGTAAGACACTGGTAGGTAATAAGTTTTAAAATTGCTCTACAAAAAAGCATATGTATATAAACAAAAACAGCAGGGATGCATGTTTTCCAGGTGCTCCAAGTTCAATCCTTCATGGAAAGGAGGGAAGGTGGGGGGGGGGGGTGTTTCCAGCCTATTATTTTGTAAAAAATAGTTATATGGAAACAAGAAAATCGGGATTTCTTTTTGAAAATTTCGGGGGAGGGTGGGGAGGGGGGGGGTACGGACCTTTCGCCTCCTAACCCGGCTCTGGATCCGCGCTTGGAATGTATCTCAAAGTCGAGACAAAAGCAGTGAAAATCCACGAATATGCAAGAATGCGAGACCCTCGAAGATATTTTTGCTCCGATCTGTCTAATTACTAGTATTAATAATGGTTCTGATAAATAGATTCATATAGCGTGCTGTACTGATTTTTTCAGTGGATGGATAAGGCCCATTTCAATAAATCGTCAATAAAATTTTACAATCTATTGCGGACAAATTGAGAAACATGATTGGTAATAGCATAAAGATGTATACTAGTACATGTAATATGGATGACTCAGTCGATCTTACCTTTCTTTAATATTTCCTTTGCATTCAAAAACCAAAACAATCTATTTTTAAATGAATGATTTCAATAAAAATAAAATTAATTAGTTCTAGCTCCCTTAATAATGAGTAATCATGTACTTTATTTACTAGGACAAGGTAGAATTTCCCGGGAACAATAAAATAACAGACATCGCCGCCGGACTTCGTCACTGTGCAGCTGTGACAGGTATGCTGTCGTTTTTGGAGTAAATACACGGAGTTTCCAAAGAGTACAACCACAGGGATTTATCACGCTAATACCGTTTGCAAGTATTTACTATATATATGTGTTATATAACACATACATATAGTAAATACTGCAAACGGTATTAGCGTGATAAATCCCTGAGTACAACGTCTGGGGGATGGTTCTCCTTAATGACAAACAATCCCATCGAGTTTTTTTTTTAACATTTTTATTTCCAACCCCTTTTACATTTTTTTAAGAAAGCCTCTTGAAATGGGGCATTTCAAGACCTCACCTTACAAAACCATGATTAAGTTCAGAATAATAATTGGTACTTAAAATTAATTAATTTTACAAAGCTGAATTTTGAAAGAAAAAGCCCATTAAGTTTCATCAATGTATGACATGCAGAAAGACAGCATTTAATAATCAAATGGTTCCTACCAGACGCATGGACAGACATCATGCCAGCCATTGTACCTTCTATACAGCCAATTGTGCCTCAATATTCATATGAAGTAAGCATGATGTAAATTTCACTTGAAAGTTCATGTGAAATTCATATTTATGTGAAAAATATCTCATATGAATTTCACATGATTTTTTCTTTGTCAATCATAAAAATTGAATTTTATGTAAATATTTACATCAGAATCTTCAGATGAATTTCATGTGAAACAATTCATGTAAATTTCATTTTTGTGCTCATTTCACATAAATTTCATGTCAACTTTCACGTAAAATTCATGTAAATTTCATATGAGGCACAATTGGCTGTGTATTATAAGAGTAAATGATATGAGTATAACTTTCTTTTAACATGATTATTTCCAATGACAAAATCTTTCATTTCAAACGATTCTGAGCTTCATTAACAAGGACCCTGAATGTCAGCGCTCATTTATTTTCAAAAAATCTTTGCTTGTGACGATCACTCTTACTTCTCTTGCTGGATTTTGTAACATACCCATTTTTTACATGGTGACGTGTAGCTATCCTTACATAATTTTTGAATTAAAAAGTGAACAATCAGATTCACATTTCGCATGTTTATCCTTTCAATATTAACCGTCTTCTTAACCAAAAAATGTAATCATGATAACTCATGTAAACACTCCTTAAAACTGCCATTGTTTTTCCTTTTTTCCTATAGATACAGGTTCTGTTTACTGCTGGGGAGCTGGGAGGAAAGGACAGCTAGGCATTCTCCAAGAGGGAAAACCTCCAAACAAACTTTTAACTCCAACAAAAGGTATGATATAGGAATTTGCTGTCAAATTAATAGTATTTCTTGGCCAACGATTGATAGTATTTCTTGACCAAACGTAACTTTTATGTCGCCTGCATTGATATACAGAGATCACAATGCTTGGTGTCCATTTTCACATATTTGCAACGTGAAAGCTGCAATATATGACCTTTGGGGAAATATCCCTCATAAATAATTTAGTGAATGCTATTATGAATTGTATTTTAACAAAATAAGAATGCAATCGCTGCAAGATAAGGCAATCAGGATTTTATTGGTCATTATTCACCCCTTATAAATAGTATGCTACATTACAATAAAGGCAGAAAAAAGGTTTTAAAAAAAAAGGCCAGTGAAGCTGTAAAATTGTTGAAAATTCTTGTGTTCAAGGGTCATAACTTTGCTAAATTGGGTCAATATTTCCAATACTCAAAATGGATCTGTAATTACTTAATATGAAGGCATATACCAAGTTTCAATTCAATAGCTTCAAAGGCTGTCAAAAAAAAACAAAACAGGAAAACAATAAAATTATTGGAATTAACTTCCTGCTTCATAACTCTGCAAAGAATAGGTCAATATTTCCGAAATTTGAACTGGATCTGTAATTATTCATTATGAAGGCATGTACCAGACGTATGGATGGACAGACTCGTGGACAGCGCCATACCATATAATACGGGCGAGATACCTGCAATTGAACAATGTTATCTCGTATTGGTCCTTTGCTTGATACAGCCAGATATTTATAATATTAACGTACATGTATTTCAGTTGAGAGTATACCATCCCAGGCAGTAGCGGTGGCAACTGGTGCCTACCATACTCTGATTTTAACAGGTATGGATTTAGAAGAAAAGATTTTCTAAATAAACATCTTAAAACTAGATTTTTCACCCAATTTTCAGAATTTAATCAAAATACTTTTCCTTAAAGCAAGGATATTATATTGGACTTTCAGATACCGGTCAGTTGCTAAGTTGGGGTGATAATCGTCATGGCCAGACTGGTCAAGATCCTTTAGTGACCACTCAAGTGACATTGCCAACTATCCTTCAGGCTTCACTTATGAATGAGGCAGTAGAACAAGTTCATTCTGGATGGACACATAATGTGGTCTTAACAAGTATGTATCCATAAACCACAATGAAAAAGGACAAGATTTCAAACACATATCTTAAATACATATACTACAAACTGCACAACATACATCGGTCATCCGTAAGGAAAATACTACTTTAAAGTTGTGACCTTGACCTTCGACCCTGACAAACAATAGGGTTCTTCCTTATGCCATGGTGATTTTTTGTGGTAAACTTGAACACCTCTTACGACTGAATTCGAAATCCCTAGGGATAATGTCCAGTCTGCATCCCATAAATAGTTCAATGAACTGTGCCCTTGACCTTGATAACCGACAGGTTATCCCTCTTGTCAGGGTGATCTTTCATGGCAAGAACAAGGTTTCTTGGGAGAGGTTTAGTCCAACAGCAACATGAAATTTCTCTCCTAAGACGGCATGATCACCACATGTAAACCTCACACACATAATTTGATTCAAAAGGCATAATTTTTTTTATTTCCAAGGTAACCTCGATTTTTTTAATATAGCCTAAAACTTCCACATGCGCCAAGCTTCTCATGTAATTTTTTTGTTCTCATCCAGAGTCAGGAAAGCTATTCACATGGGGTCGGGCTGATTATGGGCAGCTAGGTCGGCCATATGAGCAGTCATCCGAATTCATGCCTCGACCAATAACAGGAGTGGATGTCATCAAATCGGTATCATGTGGCTCTGAGCATAACCTAGCATGCTCTGGTAAGACTCCCATAAATTTCATCTTACAGACATTTCCATTTTGATGGCTTTTGATGTTTTCATTATTTTGAAGATTTTGTTTTGCATAGCTAAAAAGTCTTTTCTTTCAGTTAGTGGCAAGCTGTATTCCTGGGGGTGGAATGAGCATGGTATATGTGGGACTGGGGATGAAGTGAACGTGCCATATCCCAAGCAGGTGGCAGCACTTGCTAATCGGCATGTGACCAGTGTGGGATGTGGAGCAGGACATTCTTTTGCCGTTTGTCAAAGTGATCCATAGATGTCTGAAGTTCATTTCCTTATCTAGAGCGGAACCAAAGCTTGCTCCTGCTGCGTAATGTGACAACTCAAGTCACTCAAGGTTTTCTTCGTGTACAGAAGAAGGGTGACGGCTTACCACACATCAAAATATCAACAATGCTGGCAATACTGAGGGACTTGAACTAAGAAAATGCCTCTTGGGTGTAACAAACAAGGAAGTTTGGCATCAACTTTTAGAGAAGCACGACCTTGTCACAATATAAGCTGCTCAAAAAAATTACGGGAGCAAGGTTTCTACTTTCATATCACACACGTTTGCAGCTGCCTATTCTGTATGATAAACATGAATGTATTAAGGCATACTTAAGTCATTTCTTAATTACCAATGTCTGCATTGAACAGATTAACCACATGCAAATGATAAAACTTGATGAAGTAGCCTTGCTTATCCCAGAAGTTATTACAAGCTATGTACCATTATATTACAATGGCAAAATCGCTCCTTTATTTTTTTTTTTTGGCAGTGTATTAATGCTTCATATATCTTTCAGTGATCAATTCATTTTTCATTGAACAAACATACGAGAAAAATCATTGTAACTATGCTTTACATGGAAGTATGATGCACATCCAGAAACTTGCATCCATAACATGTTTTTAAAGTCTGACGGCCTGACATAGCGTCACTTGTGTTCTGGGAGTGACATAAAATGCAAACCAGTATATACTAACTTTTCGGTATAATATTATTGCATCACACTAGTCTTGTTAGACCCCTACCGGCTTGCTGGAGGGGACTTATAGTTTCCAACCCGTTTGTCTGTCCGTCCGTAACACTTTAGTTTTCCAGACTTTTTTTCGCTGTCAATGCATATATTGAACTCATTTTTGGTATACGAGTATATCTCAATGTGATACAGATCAAATCCGAGTTTGGACTTAGCAAATTTCATGAAATTCTCAGTTTTCCATACTTTTCTCGGCTGTTGTTGTAGATATTGAAATATTTTTTGATATGTGATTACATCTTAGTGTTCCACAGATTAAGTTTGAGTTTGATTGACTTATTTTTACAAGAGTTATGGCCCCTGGACTTAGCAAATTTCATGAAATTCTCAGTTTTTCAGACTTTTCTTCCATGGCATTGCAGATTTTGAAAATATTTTTGGTATGCGAATATATCTCAATGTGATACAGATCACATTCATGTTTCAATTAGATTGACCCATTTTTACAGGAGTTATGGCCCTTGGACCTAACAAATTTTATGAAATTCTCAGTTTTCTGTTTTTTTTCCATGTTTTCGCAGATACTGAAAAAAAAAACAAAACAAAATTATATGTCAATACATCTTGGTGTTATACAGATCAAGTTTGAGATTGTTTTCTGTTGACCCATTTTTACAGGAGTTATTGCCCTTGGACTTAGCAAATTTCATGAAATTCTCAGTTTCTGGACTTCTCTTGGCTGTAATGTTGTAGATATTGAGCTGATTTCTAGCTCGACTGCACTTTAGTGCAAAAGAGCTATTGCAATACCCCCGGCGTCGGCGTCCGCGTCGGCGTCGTCCGAACTAGATGATAAGGTAAATGTTAAGATTACACATTTACCTTTCCTATATTCATATTCTGTTGGTTTTTTTTTTTGTTGCAAATGTTTAATTATACATCATTTAATATATCCAGATGAGGATATAGCCCCTGGGGTTGGGATCTTTAAAATTATTTCAAATGATAAGGCAAATGTTGAGATGATAAGGTAAATGTTAAGATAGCAATAAAGTCTTTAAAAGCCAATATTGAGCAAAGTATAAGTGCTACATGTACCAAACTTACATATTTGATGTATCTTTGATCAAACTTTCAAAAAATGACCTTGACCTACTTTTTTCCGCTTGAATGATTTTGCTTTTAAAAGCCAATATTGAGCAAAGTATAAGTGCTACATGTACCAAACTTACATATTTGATGTATCTTTGATCATACTTTCAAAAAATGACCTTGACCTACTTTTTTCCGCTTGAATGATTTTGCTTTTAAAAGCCAATATTGAGCAAAGTATAAGTGCTACATGTACCAAACTTACATATTTGATGTATCTTTGATCATACTTTCAAAAAATGACCTTGACCTACTTTTTTCTGCTTGAATGATTTTGCCTTTAAAAGCCAATATTGAGCAAAGTATAAGTGCTACATGTACCAAACTTGCATATTGGATGTATCTTTGATCAAACTTTCATAAAATGACCTTGACTTACTTTTTTCCGCTTGAATGATTTTACCTTTAAAAGCCAATATTGAGAAAAGTATAAGTGCTACATGCACCAGACTTGCAAATTGGATGCATCTTGGGTTAGACTATTGAAATATGACCTTGACCTCCTTTTTCCGCTTCAGTGATTTTGCTTTAAATTGGCAATATTGAGCTAACTATAAGTGCTACATGCACCAGACTTGCATATTGGATGCATCTTGGGTTTGACTATTGAAATCTGACCTTGACCTACTTTTTCTGCTTCAGTGATTTTGCTTTAAATTGCCAATATTGAGCAAACTATAAGTGGTACATGCACCAGACTTGCATATTGGATGCATCTTGGGTTAGACTATTGAAATCTGACCTTGACCTACTTTTTCTGCTTCAATGATTTTGCTTTAAATTGGCAATATTGTGCAAAGTAGAGTTTAAATTTTTTATGTGACTTGATATATGTTGTTGCCTGAGAAAGGGAGTTTAAATAAATTGGCTGTCATGAGAGATATTATGCTATGCAGTCGAGCATTAGGTGACTCTGGCAACTATTTTTGGTATGTGAGATATAGTATGATACATGTTAAGTTAAAGTTGGGTTTGATTGACCTGTTCTTACAAAAGGTATGGCCTCTTAGCAAATCTGATGAAATTTCTGTTTTCTAGACCTTTTCTAATGCACATATTGAACTTATTTTGATGTGGGATTCATCTTTTGGTGTAAGTACAGGTCAAGACAGAGTTGCAGGACATGGATTAATGCCGGTAGGGGACTTGTATTGCTTGCGATTCATAAATTTACTGAAGAGTAGAACAAAAGACAAAAGTAGTGCATAGAAAATGTATCAATTTATGTATAGCTGTTTTCCATTCAAGTGAACACAAAGGGACATGGTACATATTGCTGTGAAGAAAGCATGTATTTCTTATAACTACTTATTTTTACATGACTGTAATAAGAATGAAGAAAAATGGACTAGTTGCGACTCTTTTTGAGGTAAAATGTTGTATATGCCTATTCCAATTAAAGTCATACCTTTCCATGACGAGTGTTGACAAAAATGTCCTTAAAAAGAAGAGAATATTAATTATACCTTATCTTTTAGTCTAAAAACTAGATCAATTTGAGGTAACTTAATAATACTGTTATTATTATAATACACATACTGTAGAAACCAAAAAAGCATCTTTATGTTCACCCATTTATTATGAGAGATACTATAGGAAGTAGTGATAGAATTTAAAGTTTTTAGCCTAAAACTAATTATGAACTTAAAAATATTTGAACTCTTTGCTCATCTGACTGAAACCAGACTTATATAAAATATAAACGAGATTTCAAAGCTATTTTTGATAAGTAGATCCTATCAAAAGGTATATCGTTTCAACTGATAAAATGTGTTAAAGTTGAGAACCTTAATTTGTTTTGTTAAAGTGTTCAGAGAGAAGGACATGTTTAGATTCACAAACAAAATAGAAAATGTAAATATATGTACGATAAAAAAATCTGTATCATACATAGTGGATTTTTTGTCATATTTTATGCACAACCAGAGAGATGGAATGGAGATCTATATATAGTGTCAAATAAGTCATACATGTATATCATAATATTCATATGTAGACAGCACAAAACGGGTGAAAACAACCACATTCACTATTCAGACAATGTCGGATCGCTCCAAAAAATGGGCGAATGCACGTCGCTTAGAAAAAAAGATATATAATATTCATATGTATGTACATACGTACGAGATACTGCGAGTATTACAAAGTTATGACTTGAAAAATAAACAAGTTAAAAGTCATGTTTGTAAAACATTAATGCCCCCCTACCCCTTCTGTGATTAAAGTCCATCACAACTTTATACTTGATTTTCATTTGATGTGTCTGTACACAAAATTTCATTTCAATATGTGAATCCACTCCAGAGGTATTGAACGGAAACTGATGTCGTGGACCGACCGACGGACAGATAGACAGAAAGTCAGACAGCGGCAAAGCAATATGTCCCCTCTTCTACAAAGAGGGCATAAAAATTTTTGATTGAACCCAAATATGAACTTGACCTAGATTTTTATTTGATGTGTCTGAAAACAAAATTTCATTTCAATATGTAACTCCACTCAAGAGATATTGAATGGAAACCCTGAAATTTTGGTATATTTCGAAGTGCAAGGGGCATAACTCTGTCCAAATTTTTTTGATCGGACCTAAATATGAACTTGACCTAGATTTTCATATGATGTGTCTGTATACAAAATTTCATTTCTATATGTAACTCCACTCAAGAGATTTTGAACGGAAACCCTGAAATTTTGGTATTTTTCGCAGTGCAAGGGGCATTTCTCTGTCAAAATTTTGTTGATTGGACCCAAATAAGAACTTGACCTAGATTGTCATTTGATGTATCCGTATACAAAATTTCATTTCAATATGTAGCTCCACTCAAGAGATATTGAACGGAAACCCTGAAATTTTGGGGTTTTTTTCGAAGTGCAAGGGGCATAACTCTGTCAAAATTTTGTTGATCGGACTAGAATATACACTTGACCTAGATTTTCATTTGATGTGTCTGTATACAAAATTTCATTTCAATATGTAACTCCACTCAAGAGATATTGAACAGAAACCCTGAAATTTTGGTATTTTTTGAAGTGCAGGGGGCATAACTCTGTCAATTTTTTTTCGATCGGACCTTAATACAAACTTGACCTGAATTTTCATTTGATGTGTCTGTATACAAAATTTCATTTCAATATGTAACTCCATTCAAGAGATATTGAACGGAAATCCTGAAATTTTGGTATTTTTTGAAATGCAAGGGGCATAACTCTGTCAAAATTTTGTTGATCGGACCCAAATATACACTTGACATAGATTTTCATTTGATGTGTCTGTATACAAAATTTCATTTCAATATGTAACTCCACTCAAGAGATATTGAACAGAAACCCTGAAATTTTGGTATTTTTCAAAGTGAAGGGGGCATAACTCTGTCAATTTTTTTTCGATCGGACCTTAATACAAACTTGACCTGGAATTTCATTTGATGTGTCTGTATACAAAATTTCATTTCAATATGTAACTCCATTCAAGAAATATTGAACGGAAACCCTGAAATTTTGGTATTTTTTTAAATGCAAGGGGCATAACTCTGTCAAATTTTTTTTGATCGGACCCAAATATGAACTTGACCTAGATTTTTGTTTGATGTGTCTGTATACAAAATTTCATTTCAAAATGTAACTCCATTCAAGAGATATTGAACGGAAACCTTGACATTTTGGTATTTTTCGAAATGCAAGGGGCATAACTCTGTCAAAATTGTTTTGATCGGACCCAAATATAAACTTGACCTGGATTTTTGTTTTATGTGTCTGTATACAAAATTTCATTTCAATATGTGAATCCATTCCAGAGATATTGAACGGAAACCCTGAAATTTTGGTATTTTTCAAAATGCAAGGGGCATAACTCTGTCAAAATTTTTTTGATCGGACCCAAATATGAACTTGACCTAGATTTTTGTTTGATGTGTCTGTATACAAAATTTCATTTCAATATGTAACTCCATTGAAGAGATATTGAACGGAAACCCTGAAATTTTGGTATTTTTCGAAATGCAAGGGGCATAACTCTGTCAAATTTTTTTTGATCGGACCCAAATATGAACTTGACCTAGATTTTTGTTTGATGTGTCTGTATACAAAATTTCATTTCAAAATGTAACTCCATTCAAGAGATATTGAACGGAAACCTTGACATTTTGGTATTTTTCGAAATGCAAGGGGCATAACTCTGTCAAAATTGTTTTGATCGGACCCAAATATGAACTTGACCTGGATTTTTGTTTTATGTGTCTGTATACAAAATTTCATTTCAATATGTGAATCCATTCCAGAGATATTGAACGGAAACCCTGAAATTTTGGTATTTTTTGAAATGCAAGGGGCATAACTCTGTCAAAATTTTTTTGATCGGACTCAAATATGAACTTGACCTAGATTTTTGTTTGATGTGTCTGTATACAAAATTTCATTTCAATATGTAACTCCATTGAAGAGATATTGAACGGAAACCCTGAAATTTTGGTATTTTTCGAAATGCAAGGGGCATAACTCTGTCAAATTTTTTTTGATCGGACCCAAATATGAACTTGACCTAGATTTTTGTTTGATGTGTCTGTATACAAAATTTCATTTCAATATGTGAATCCATTCCAGAGATATTGAACGGAAACTGATGTCGCGGACCGACCGACATACCGACAGACCGACAGACCGACCGACCGACCGACCGACAGCGGCAAACCTATATGTCCCCTCTTCTTCGAAGGGGGGCATAATTATCATTTAAACAGTAATACATTTGTTTTCTTGTCTGAGTACATGTATGTAGTGAAATATACTAGAATATATTGTAAATTATCAATAGAAAGATCACAATACACTACATGAAAGGTCTAAACCATGATGTTATTGTGAAACAACCTGGATAGCAGAACTGGTGTTTTTTACATGATCATTTCAAGGTCATCACATGGTCATTTCAAGGTTAAGAACTGAGGTTAATTCTGCAAGTAATGGCAAAGTTGATTTTCTTTAATACAAATGGCCAATAACAGTTTACCTTATCTCCTTTTTCAATCATTGATTAGGGAACAAAAAGCATAAATACTTGCTGGACTTTGTTATCTTGAATATCTGTACTCTAAAGATAGAGTAAAGAGGAGGAAGTTTGTCAAATGCCCTTTGAAGGTGCATGGATGATGGACATTAAAAATACTGATTATAAAGTCACAATCGTTCAGAACATATTGGGAAACACAATGTAGTTTGGGTGACAGACAAGAAGGACAAAAACAACAAAGATCTTTCGATCACGATATACATGTACATCAAAATAAAGAAAATCTAATCTCGCAAATTCAGTCACTATTATGCTTTGAAGTTCACAAAACTGAAATAAGCTTGGACTGTTTTGTCATGATTTTAACATAGTGTAATCAAAGATTACAAAGCTCACCTCATAGCAGCATTCTCTCATGGCAGGAGTCAAAGAATACACAGTTTTGAATTTGAAAACCTTTCCTACTGTGAACCAAAAAAAATTATACCACACAAAAACAAAATAGAAAAGGGAAGTAGAGTTTCATTTATTGATCCAAATTTTGCCAGAATGGGTGTACTCTATTGATACCCAAATCTCCCTAACATATGCACTCAAGTGGAAAATGTAGGTTATGACCTGCATTTGAATGTAGATTCGTGATCTACTCATAAAGACACATCATCTGTGCAAGTTTGAACTTCCTAGCAATAAAACTTCCTAACATTGATACCCAAATCTTCATAACATGTGCACTAAAGCGGAAAATATAGGTCATGACCTACATTTGAACATAGATTCGTGATCTACTCTTAAAGACGCATCATCTGTGCAAGTTTGAACTTCCTAGCACTTATAATAGAGAAATAAAACTTCTTAACATTGATACCAAAATCTTCCAAACGTGCACTAGAGCGGAAAATATAGGTCATGACCTACATTTGAACGTAGATTTGTGATCTACTCGTAAAGACGCATCACCTATGCAAGTTTGAACTTCCTAGCACTTGTAATAGAGAAATAAAACTTCTTAACATACTAGTGCGGACGCCGACGCAGATGACAGGGTGATAGCATTAGCTCCCTCTCACTTCGTGAGGTGAGCTAAAAAGGAAAAATACAATTCTAGCACATATAAACTGTATACAGGGAAAATTTTGCTCCTGTTTTATTTTCGCCCTTACGACCAGAGGACAAATTTAAGACTGGGCAAATTAAATTGTATACAAAGGGTTATCGAGTAAGATTCAATACTGGGCAAATAAAGTTTCATATCTCAACAGGGCGAATATAAGACTGGGCAATTTCAAAGCTGTATAGAGTAGTTTCATCACCAAATTTGAAATGAGAAAAAAAGCTTAAGCTTTTGTGAACACAGTATCTTGGTGGGAATATTCTTCTTGAATGGTATAAAAATATAAAATGCATCAGGATTTTGCAAAAACATACTGTAAAATATCATCATTATGGTTATATAGCACCATCCATGGCTTATGTTATTGCGAATCGTAAAACAAAGATTTGATGTCAATAACAGTATATGATGTCACATGATCAAAAATAAACATAAACATTGTTTCCATGATGCTAGTTTTTATGTTGTACATAATACTGTATTACCGCACTGACCTTGTAAACTTAACCTTAAGTTATGCATTAACAAAGTATCAGTAACAAGACATCTTAACATATTCATAATATGACTAATTTGCTCATGTTTGACAATTTTAGGTTAAGGTACTTGGGGTACAAGATAAATGGAAAGATTATATTGAGACATATAAGTTTTTATTCACAAGTTAAACTTGGCCCCCTTATTTTTTTAATTTCATCCATAAAGGATTCATATGAATATTCGAACAACCCCAGAAGCTTCAGTTAGCCAACCTAGGAATGTGTTCAGACTCCAGGGGCCCTTTTTATAAGTCAAACTGGACGTCGGAATTACATGAACATGTGTATGCATATGTGTACACCTAAAGAACAAATATACAAGTATAAAATTAATACAACATTTAACGTTCAAATATAGACAGCATGACTTTGAAGTGAGCAAAATATAATATCAATACCAGAATTAAAGGTAGAATACTTATTTTATTTTGTGAGGATTTGCTACTTTTGAGAATTT
The DNA here is from genome assembly GCA_028142955.1 of Pinctada fucata. Lineage (NCBI taxonomy): Eukaryota > Metazoa > Mollusca > Bivalvia > Pterioida > Pteriidae > Pinctada > Pinctada fucata. The sequence goes on along the minus strand of AP027102.1, from coordinate 36,218,260 downwards.
TTTCCCCTTTCCGAAACAAAGCAAATAATACTGAGAATACATCAAATTGACATGTACAAGATAAATTCTCATAGTAGCATGATCATAGGCAGTTAGCTTCAATATTTTGCCCGTCTCACATGTTGTTTCTCTTCGATTATTTTTGTGTGCAAGAGGGCTTCAATTCCTTCCCACAGGCTGCTGTGGCGCAAGCCAATTGTGTATAACAATCGCACATTACTGTGTGATATGGCAAGATGATAGTGCATATTGTTATGAAATCACAAAGGATATTGAACGAATGTGTCAAAACCTGCCTTTTCCCCAAATATTTCAGCTATCAAAATGGTAAAAATTCTCATCTAAGCAACATTCTACAAATGTAATTATTTTGAAAACATTGCCAGAAAGAATCGACCGGCAAGGTTTTTCACACCTCAGATGTCATGGTCAAGAAACAGATTGAGTTACACAGGGAAATTTATGGATATGAAATAAGCAAATTGCTTAGTTATAAAAGAAAGGAGGAAACCTCCGACAAGACTTGTTGCAGCACCAACAGCAAAACATCAAAACACCCAATGCAAAAACACAGAGCAGACATGTACAGCAAGAATCACAAAAGGGACAAGGAACAGCAAACACGATATCAAAACACCAAACACAAATGACCACAACCAATGGGCAAAATATAATTTAAATTATAAATGCACTAGCATCTTATTATCATGCAGTAACATGCGACTGCAAACACATTCAGCTTTCGCCACAGCACTCTATTGGAAGGAATTGAACCCCTCTCAAACACAAACATAGATAAACACAGATTACGAAGCTCACCTTGCGGGAGCAAAATTCAATTAAAACATATTTCAAAGTATATGTATATTGGCTTTAAAAAGTAAAATCACTCAAGCATAAAAAAGTAGGTCAAGGTCATTTTATGAAAGTTTGATCTAAGATACATCCACTATGCAAGTTTGGTACATGTAGCACTTATACTTAGCCTGATATTGGCTTTTAAATGCAAAATCACTCAAGCGGAAAAAGTAGTTCAGATGCTGCATCTGATGCATGGGTTCACCTCAGCATCCCAAGATGAATCACTTGTGCAAGTATGGTCACTGTAGCATCAGTACTTTGTCAGATACTGAGCTACCCCAAAAACTTTAACCAGACATGGACGCAAGTCACTCAAGCGGAAAATGTAGGTCAGGTGCAGCATCTGATGCATGGGTTCACATCAGCATCCCAAGATGAATCACTTGTGCAAGTTTGGTCATTGTAGCATCAGTACTTTGTCAGATACTGAGTTACCCCAAAAACTTTAACCGGACAGGGACACCAGGGGTATAGCATAAGCTCATCTCAACTTCGTCAAGGTGAGCTAAAAATGACCCTATAGAAACAATGTGTGAGATGGGCCAACTATTGAAGCTAATAGGCAGTATGAACAGATCTAAATACATGTATGTCTATTACAATCTTCATTATTTATTGCCTGGGTTTTGCTTGACAACATCAACATAAATTCTCTATGCATGATAAAGGTTGTATGTACTTCTTTAAGATAAGAAGTAGTTTAAAATGGTAAATCACTCGAGTAAAATTCATTTAAGAAACCATACACACACACACACACACCCTTACACGCACCATATTTGTCAAATACATGTAGAAACCATACACACAAACCATCTTTGATACTTGTATCTACATACATGTATGTTTTAATGTGACATAAAAATAATGTGACATTATTGTATTTTCAATTTGCATGTACCCACCTATGTGCATAACAAATGAGATATAAACAGGCATTTCACATTATTGCAGGTATACAGAAAAGAACACAATCACTTATTTGAACACAATTATGTTGTAATGAACACAATAGGATTTGCATAGATTTTTTTTCTTCATTTTTTTTTTTATTTGTATCACTGCTTGTGGTTAAGATTCATGTATTTCCATATTTCTGGTCTCCAATTTTAACTAAACCAGAGCCTTTACTTTCCAAGTTTTGGGAAATCCTCGGGAAACAAAACATGTCGACGGCAAGTAGGACACGTCATTTCACGTCCCAGCACCCATTCCTTGATGCACTACAAAATATGATCACATGCATAATTGTGTGTTAGTTTTTATCATCAACTTTTCAAATAAAGTTCCAAAAATTGTTTTATCAAAATAACATTCTGTTCTTTAAAACGTGTTTAACCTATTTTATTTACATACATGCATATATATCAAATATTCATATTGCTATACATGCATGTTTTATTTTCTCTTTTTCTTCATATTTTAATTATTTTGGCTTTAAGTACCACTGATGGAAATTCTTGATCTGAAACATGTATGTATGGTGCACAGTATTAAGTAACTCCAGTTGAGAAGACAACTCTCTGGTTGCAGAGTTGGGCACTTTTCACTGTACCGATTGCGTTTTATGAGAACAGACCTGCCTACCTGTTTCTCACTGTAAGTGTAAAATTTTGTGTAAGTGTAATTTTGGTGACTAAAGCCTAATATAAACCACTACTGCAATTTGAAAAAAAAAAAAAAAAATATTGCCTTTTGTCCGCTTCAACAATTGATTGAAATTTAAAGAATTTATGCAGTAGTCTATATGATATGGAAGACATTTGTTCATTCAAAAGATTGAAAATATCAATTTGCTCATAAGTAAATTTAAGGTGAAAAATGGAATAGCAAAAGTGTAGGGCATAATTAAAGGTAGAAAATCGTAAAAATTACGCTAAAATTGTAAAAGTAGGCAGGTCTATGAGAAATAAGAGTCCCCTTCGGCTTTGCCGGTAGGGGACTAATAAATGAGTCTTGAAGATGATGTGATCTATACATACCCCATTATGAAACACATGTCCACACTCTAGCACTTTAGTGGCTTCTGTACTAAGTCCATCATGACATATTACACAAATGTCTTCATCATCCGTCTGCAGTTAAGAAAGGAGAACATTAAGTATGTATCATGTACAAATAAAATCTCTTAACTTTTGACATATCTGATAAGGTATCTTATATAATTAAGAAATTCTAATTGTGTTTGTGGTACAGTGCATCCGCCTTAGTAATCCCCCCCACCCCCACCCCCATGAGAACAATATGCCCATCTATCTTCTGGTCGGTCTCAAAAGGACTTATACTGGATCAATATCAAAATTCCTTTCACATATGAAGAGATTTTATCTGATTCCTCAAGACTTTGTGTACCTACTGATAAAATAACAAGAGGTCAGAGTGCTTACCTACTGGGAAGATAACAATGGGAAGGATCTATTGTGTTATTACATTATTCGTCTTGGTGTCTTTACTAGGAATAAATTCAAGTGAGAATGTTCGTGTACAGAATAGATATGTTGATGGTCAGTGGCTACGATTCCTTATAGCGGTAGAACAACCTTGGAAGTACGTCACTTTCAGAAGCAAGTTTATTCTACAGATTTAGTACATGTAGTACCCTGACAAAGTTTCAAGTAAAGAATACTACTAGAGATCTTATGAAGATAATCAAGCAAAAAACCTGCACTGATAAAGTTTTTGTCACATTTGCAATATGACGTAATGTGGATGAAATACAAAGGTAAAGTTTCTTATCTTCTAGGCCCTCCTGATTGACCATTAAAATGGTCTTGTCTGCTTAGAGAAAACACATGTACATGTATATCAACTGCACATGGCGATACTGTTTGAGCTGTCATTACAGTAGAGCTTGTTCAAAGAATGAGGGCATGCCTACACATGCACTTTGATGTCTTTAATCACTTTAATCACAAGTGAGAGTAGGAATGAGTAAAAGTTACTTGTACATCTACACGATGTGTATTAACATGTACCTCAGTTTATATCAATGAAGTAATGGTACACATTTTCTTCTACAGTAATTGTTCTGCAGCAGTGGAAACAAACTTCTTGGATCCTACACATAACCAGTCCACATCCCCAAAAATCAAAGTAGGTCACTGTGATGAGGGACCTTTGACCTACAAGGTCACCAAGAATGAACTTGGACCTCATACCTGGGTAGGTTCATTTCTTATAAAAAAGTTTCATAACTAATGATATCTCCGGTCTTAGTAAGTTCAAGTCACTTCAACTTTTTGCCGACACTTTCTATGATTTCTATACATTTCCAGAAAGTGTCAGTATCATTTTATACGAGTTCCTTCGTAGCCAGCCCTCCCACCTGTGATATAATGTGGAATGGCACATACCTGACCCCCCAGACCACAGACTGGCAGGAGGCTCTACTCCCAGGATGCTTCGTTAACGAGTCGGACGAAGGGTATCACCCGACTAACTTCTGGTACTACATCATGGAGTGGCAATGAACATATTAATTTATATTTGTATTAAAAGTCGTGTTGTAAATGTCTCTATCTATATAAGAGTTTTCAACCTCTTACTGGTTCTCTTTCTTTATGAAGGGTATAAATTCTATATAGCTCAATTTCTTGTTTAGATAGTAGCATGATATATACTGCAAGTTACGATATCAAGGGTAAAATGAGATACGTGAATAGTTTAGACTGTCAAAATTGAACATCAAGTTTAGAGCAAAACCATTTAAGTGGATAAAGTAGATCAGATGCAGCATCTGATAGACTCGCCTATACTGATGTAAGATCAGGAGCTACATGTGTAAGTTGAGTCACTGAGGCATTTATTTCTTTTTATTCCCCCATAATCAGAGATTTGTGGCAGATGCATTGTGTCCTGTCTGCTTCTTTGTCCGCAAAAATTAACCTTGGTGATAACTTCTGAATAGCAAGCGATAGGGCTGCCATATTTCAAATGAGTATTTCTTGTGGCATGACCATCCTAATAACCTTGAATTCAGAGTAAGACCTCAGCAGAAAATGACAAAGATGCATGCAGACAGGGGCATTTCTGTTTCATGAACACATATTTTTTTGGATATTTTATTGTAAAAACAGTTGCCAGAGTAACCTAATGCTCGATTGCATAGCATAATGTCTTTAATGACAGCAAATTTCTTAAGCTCACTTTTTTCTCCAATTTCTATAATTATACACAATTGTATACTCATGTAGCACCTATACTTTGCTCAATATTTGCTTCTAAAGGTAAAATCACACAAGCCGAAAAAGTAGGTCAAGGTTATTCTATGAAAGTTTGATTAAAGATACATCCAACATGTAACTTTGGAACATGTAGCATGTATACTTTGCTCAATATTGGCTTCTAAAGGCAAAATTACTAAAGTGATAAAAGTAAGTCAAGGTCATTTTATGAAAGTTTGATCAAAGATACATCCACTTTGCAAGTTTGGAACATGTACCACTTATACTTTGCTCAATATTGACTTTTAAAGGCAAAATTACTCAAGCCGAAAAAGAAGGTCAAGGTCATTTTAAGTTTGATCAGAGATACATCCACCATGTAAATTTGGAACATGTAGCACTTATACTTTGCTCAATATTGGCTTCTAAAGGCAAAATCACTCAAGCCGAAAAAGTAGGTCAGGGTCATTTTATGAAAGATTTATCAAAGATACATCCAACATGTCAGTTTGGAACATGTAGCACTTATACTTTGCTTAATATTAGCCATTAAAGACCGGACGCTGAGTATAAAAGGAGAGAAGCTCCGAATGATCATGGATTCTTCAAAATATTGACAACGTTCAAGTCGGGGAGATATTTTTGCAAATATCTTTTATATCTATTACTTCTCGCCATTAAAATTATGGAGGGAAGTAGCCTCCATGATTACTCACCCTAGATCAGATACTTTTCCCCATTTCAAACAGTAAAAACTCCATTAATCGATGTTAAAATTTTGAATCAGGAGCATTTCAAGAATTCAAATTTCCCTGATAGACAGAGGGGGCGGAGTTTACCATGGTAACGTTTCTGTATATATTTACACCGGAAGTTCCCACAATTCAAAGCGAGCATTAAAAGATTGTAAATACAATTTGTTTAGTTTTTTTCTGATATTTATTTCAACAAGCAATTCAGCTACACTTTTATCATTCCCACATGTGTCCCATATACTCGTCGCCGTCTAAATTCGGCAACCACCCACGAACTAGTTTTAGGACACAATCTGGCATTATATCTCTGCGGTGCCAAACATAATGTCGTAATCTAGGGTCACGATCCATAGCTAGCCGTTTCTTTGATAGGTATCTATCATCCCGAAAGACCATTCTGTGAAATAACATTGTCCAGAATTTTTTATATAGTTCCTTGCGCAGACTGCTGTTCCGTTTACTTTTACTCCCAGGACCCCTTCCCTCTTTCCACCAAAATTGTCTGTTTTCCTCAGAAGTAATACAAGGCCTACAATAGCAATACGGACACTCCTCTCTTTCCGGGTTTTGTTCTATCACGTATGGAGTCTCTATATTTTCATCGCGATCTACACCACATAAGTCATCTGTGTCTGTCCCTACGTCTACCATATCAACAGACGTTTGACGCTCAGATCCAGGTATATCCCATCCAAACTGAGTAAATATTCCTTGAATTACATCATACTGCTCATCGGAAACTTCCAAAGTTCTGGTAGCCATTTTACAGACCGCGGGAAATGATCAGATAACAACGAGCTACAAATATGTTATCACTTTCCGTTTGCTGACCTTCGGCATCTGCATGGGGTATCGGACGTAGATCAACCTATGTAACATTATATCATCCAACTGTACAAGGATGTATCTTAGATAAAGACAAAGGAATGGTATGGGGCCACCAAAAGGAACATAACCATTTTATGAAACACATGTAAAAAATAAAATAGATACATTATCCATTTGTAATTATCCATGAATTTTATTTGACAAGGGCTTTACAAAGGGTGTTTGTTTTGTCTTTGATGCCTTTATATTGTATCCATTAAAATATTATATCATTATGCATAAGTTCTGAGATAAAGAATTTCCGATTACCCCTTTACGTTGATCCTCAAAATCATACAAAAACAACAGGAAAAAGTTGCGTTATTCACATCACTTATATTTCTGATATCAGCAATGGCGAACAGAGAATCAAGACGACCACCATCTTTCAAAATTTCCGTACCGGGAGGCGATGATACGAAAAATTCTATATTTTCAAAACTTTCGGATGTAAGAGAAATTTTGGTAAGAAAATATAACAAACCTGTGAACAACGCTGAAATCATGGAGGAATTACTAAAATCTTATTTGGAAGAACAAAGAGGAAATGGCGGTACACGTGAATTGGGAGGAGGAGAAATGAACACTTTCCTAAGCTGCAAGAAAGAGGAAACAAACGAGCAAATATTCATGACAGCAAAATCTTCCCTACAGCGGCTTACAGAAGTTGCAGAAAACCATGCTAGAGTGTGTGATGGAAAATTGGAGATGAAGAAAATAACCATGAAAGGACATGTTGCTGCCATGAATATGAAGTGCAGTGTGACCAAAAATCACAATATGCTTTGGTCGTCTTCACCTTACTTACCAGACAACGAGTACCTTGTGAACAGAAGGGTCTATCATGGGTTTATATGCAGTGGTATGTTGCCCGTACACTATGCTCGATTCACAAATGGCGTTGGTTGCGGAAAGCTAGGCATCCAAAAGCGAAGCCAATATTTCAAAAGCATGAAACCAACAGTAAAGGCAGAATATGCGGAAAGTATAGATTTGGCACTTGGTGGAGAGGTTGCATTTTCGCATGAGGATGGGATCGAAATCATGACTGATGCTCGCCATGGTTGGCGAAAAAATGCGAAAGACACCAGTGTGGTGGCGATAGGAGAAAAAACGCATAATGTCCTACGATGTGAACATGTGACAAAGAGAGATGATCCTATATCCCAAAGACACGAGCGAATCGGGACAGAGCGAATTTATCAGTCGATAAATGCTGAGGGTATTTTTATCAAAACCCATACCCATGACAGAAACTTGTCAATAAATAAATTTGTAAGAAATACAGGAAATACTGTAAACCAAAACGACACATGGCACGGGGTGAAATCCATCAAAGCCGCAATGAAGAAGATTTCTAGTGGTCCCGCATACGTAAAAAATAAAACCTGGTCGGAGCTTCTTCAAGATAAAGTCGAGCCCGTGGCTACTCACTGTCATTGGGCTGTAAGGAACTGCGACAGGGACCCCGAGAAACTTAGGATGCTGCTCATCAATGTGATAGAACACTATCGTGACAACCATGAGAAATGTCACGAATCCTCGAGATGTAGGAATGACCCAAATTACGAACCACAGCGGTTAGTGCTCACTGACAATGTGTCGCAGAAACTTCTCCGAGGCGTCATCATAAATTCCACACTTTACAAGAATGCCAGTGATTTTGTATATGGAAAGGACACATACTATGTTGAAAGTTTCAACAACACAATTAACATGTTTCAAGACAAAAGAATTTCCTTTACGGACGACGCGTACCGAATGCGCAGTGAATTAGCAGTCTGTCACTGGAATGAAAATGTGGACCGGAAGTATACATCCGTATGGAATCCGGTGCGTCCTAATGCTCCAAGAAGTACCAAAGGAAAAAAGAATTATAAAGCACCGACATACAATTACAGAAAAAGTATCTGGGAACGACAAATATGTGATTTATTCAGTTGAAAAATGTTTTAGTGTTTTCGATAAGAATCAGGAGCTTTTTTGTATTTGTTTTTGTAATTCCAAGTGATGTATGTACTGTACAAAATAAGATATTGATATATCATGTAATCTCAGGAGGAGGGGGTGTCCAACCCATTGAGGGAAGTCCAGTGCGTGTGATGACTCCAAGATCCGCGCTTGAATATTATTATATACATTTATACTAATTGCATAGAGTTACGATTATAAACCAGAGGTAATTTATTTAGGAATTGATTTTAAGTATTAATTTGTTTAAATTAGTTAGGCACTGCATTTTATTACATATTTATTTCATACATTAAATTTTCTTTGACAGTACGTATTAATCGTTATACATGTAATGAGATTCGGCAGCTGAGTAATACCACGTGCGTTATAACACATGGGATATATTCTTATCAGCAGTAGAACCGCCCCTTCGCCATATCGGCTTAATTGCTGTAGGGGTGTAAAACAAGTAGGTCAGAACCCGGTCTTTAAAGGCAATATTGCTATCTTAACATTTACCTTATCATCTCAACATTTGCCTTATCATTTTGAATAATTTTAAAAATCCCCACCCCAAGGGCTACATCCCCATCTGGTAATATTAGACAAAGTATAATTACATATTAACAACAAAAAGAACCAACAGAATATTAATATAGGAAAGGAAATTGTGTAATCTTAACATTTACCTTATCATCGCCGACACTGGGGTATTGCAATAGCTCTTTTGAACTAAAGTGCAGTCGAGCTAAAAATGAGCTACCCAATACTTCTCGGCAAACTAACTTAAAACCACATACTATCTATCTACATTACCTGATTGTAGCACGTCATGGCAGTATTTGATGGGTAAGGAGGTAGAGGTAGTAGAGGCTTCCTTGTATTGGTTGGCGTGGGTAACAAAGGTTTCTTTCCTGACTGAACCACATCTGCCATCTGTGGCTGATAAAAGAATGAAAATGCGTCACAAAGTTCAGCATTACATAGCTGGTTTGTAAATGAAATCACTAATATTCAACTTAAGCATAAAAACATATGGCTTTTATCACCTACCTTGAATCTGCGTTCAAAGCTAGGTCTGCTAGCTACCTGTAAGGCAGCATTGACTATGTCCATGGTAGTCAGTCCACTCAGCCCTCCCCTCTCAGATCTCACAACCGTTATCAGCTCTATAATACCCTCTCTGAAAAAGATAGATACTTTGTATGAAATATGTATTAGGGTAACAAACTAATCACTTCATGATATTTTACAAGTTGCAAAATTGAATTGTAGTTCTATAAACGTGAAAATTTTAGCGTGGGAGTAATTTTCACGTTTTTCACTTAACAAAGGTACTTCACGAAAATTCCCCCCATACAAAAATAATCCCGCTTCATTCTTATAAAGGCAGAGGCATTTATACCATGAATATTTCCCCTAAGTGTAACGTCTTGATGCTATAATTGAGAAAATTTTCCCCTAGCAAAATAACCACATTTACAGTAACCAAAGAAGAAAAATAAATTTCCACCAAATGGCTAAGCAGTGAACAAAAAAAAAAAAAGCAAAGAATACAACATATGGGACAGTGATTGACTTTAAAATGGTACACTCCTAACCATACCTTGTGTATGACGCAAACTTTGGAACTTCCTGAAGTTTGGCTATAAGTCTCTCAAAGTTATTAGACCGCTGTTCCTTTACAGCCTTATTGGTGACCATCTGTACTAACTTCTTCTGTTTAACAACAGGTGCTGGGGGTGGTGGAGGGGTATCCGGCTTTTGCTTCTTTCCCTTCTTTGTTACCTGATTTCATACATGATAGAAATGGGTCAATCAAAAACTGGATTTTCAAATTTGTCCTAAGCTAGCACAAATTCACTTAAACGACTGTAAATATTAATTTGAAAGGATGCTTACTGTAAACGGGTTAAATTTCGCGGTGTCAAAAGTTCTCGAATTCTGCATGTAATCAATTGGGGTAGCTTTAATTTCGCAGTATCGCAGATTGCAGAAAAAATATATACACTTTCGATGTAAACATTTTGTGGCACAAGCAAACAGGTAATTTGATTGTTGTTTGTAGCCAAGTTTCTCCTGGAAATTAATTACAAACATGTAGTAATTAGTGATAATTTCACAGAAACGATTAAATGTCAATTAAAGAGTATGGATAATTAGATTGAAACTAATCAATTCACAGTGTAGGAATGCTCCTGTTCACGACCAGTAACCTGTACTAAGCATATTTGATTGGTACCATACATATACGATAAATACCTTTAAATTTGAATTTTATTTACTAGAATTACCTAACTCCTATAAGTATATCTTCCAGTGTTATAATGATGTTGTTTTATACCCCTATAATGAAGTGGAGGGAGCTTTACTGGTGTGTAAGGTGCCAATAAAATATGATAAGTACATAACTCCTACAGTGGCTGCCTATAACTGCACTGATCGTGTTTACTAATTTTTCATTATTTAAGTTTATTTCTATGAATCAATATACAATCAAGTTTGTGTTCACTGAGTACAAGGTTATGTAAGCTTTCTTTAGATATGGAATTTGTCACAGTGGACACATCTGGGGACTCAAAAATCACAATAAAACGATAGAATTTCAGTGTATTCTATTGATTGTTTTTTTTAAGTTTCAAATTAACGGCAATCTAATTCATTTAAATCACGAAGTACTACCTGTCTATGAAGTATCAGTCTTAAGGAAATGTTCTATACTGAATCTATAGCAGTATACCTTCTAGTGCTTACGGGATAGATGGATTTTGAATTGACACATGTAAATCTCTCGCTTCGGCAATCGCAAAAAACTTAATTTCGTACAAAAGCGTCCCTACACTGTGTAATTGCGTACCTTTTGCACTAAAATCTTATGCGCAGTAAACGTGTCATCTTTTTTAAATTAATAATATGGGTATGGTAATAGATGCATCGTAAGTAATATTGTTGATACCTTTTAATGTACAAACTAGTCTATTTTACCAACTTAAAAGAAAAGCATGTTTATTTCATTAAACGATTAAGCTGTACATGTACAATAGCTTTCAAACGTCTGAAGACACAAAAATATTATCCTCTATGATATTTTTGTCTATTATACAAAATAATTGCGGAGGTTTAATGTTTGTGGAAAAAATCGAAAACCGCAAACATAGCGAAAATAAAACCACCACAATCATTTCCCCGTTTACAGTATATCTATAGTCAGCTCTATCCAATCGTGTGTACAGTAAGATGTAATGTGTACAAATGGCTATAGAATGAACAGGCTTAAATTTTGTCAAAAATATAAATAATTTGCAATCCAACTGAACATGCTGAAATCGGACCTTTTCTGTGATGCTACATTTTGAAAAGGATCAAAATGCACTCTGCATGTTCACATTGGAGTATTTTAGCTTTACTCCCTCCAATCAAATGTTTGCTATCAAATGTTCAAATTACTTGACCTTGAAAGAGATGCATTCAGATCTTGGATCAGTAAAAGTAATTTTCAATCAGTCTAAGAAAAGAAGACATCTGGAATTTGTATACATTATACCAGAAGTCTCTGTAGACTGTAGCTCTCCTGGTTGTTTTCTTTTATTCACTCATTGACAAGTACATATACATAAATAATAAAGCCTGTGTTTGTGAAACACGAATGCCCCCGGTGGCATCTTTGTTAGTATGAACACTATTTTCTGTTAAGTACATGTATGTGAGGTCACTGGGTTAAAAGGTCAAAGGTCACGAGGTCAAAAATTTCAATGGAAAGGTCTTGTCACAAAGAATACACATATGAAATATGAAAGCCCTGTCACTTCCCATTCAAAAGTTATGCCCAATGTTAAAGTTTTTGAAAAGTAGGTCAAAGGTCAAGGTCAAGGTCACGAGGTCAAAAATTTTGGTATCAATGGAAAGGTCTTGTCACAAGGAATACACATGTGAAATATGAAAGCCCTATCACTTCCCATTCAAAAGTTATGCCCAATGTTAAAGTTTTTGAAAAGTAGGTCAAAGGTCAAGGTCACGAGGTCAAAAATTTTGATATCAATGGAAAGTTCTTGTCACAAGGAATACACATGTGAAATATGAAAGCCCTATCACTTCCCATTCAAAAGTTATGCCCAATGTTAAAGTTTTTGAAAAGTAGGTCAAAGGTCAAGGTCAAGGTCACGAGGTCAAAAATTTTGATATCAATAGAAAGGTCTTGTCACAAGGAATACACATGTGAAATATGAAAGCCCTATCACTTCCCATTCAAAAGTTATGCCCAATGTTAAAGTTTTTGAAAAGTAGGTCAAAGATCAAGGTCAAGGTCACGAGGTCAAAAATTTTGGTATCAATGGAAAGATCTTGTCACAAGGAATACACATGTGAAATATGAAAGCCCTATCACTTCCCATTCAAAAGTTATGCCCAATGTTAAAGTTTTTGAAAAGTAGGTCAAAGGTCAAGGTCAAGGTCACGAGGTCAAAAATTTTGGTATCAATGGAAAGGTCTTGTCACAAGGAATACACATGTGAAATATGAAAGCCCTATCACTCCCCATTCAAAAGTTATGCCCAATGTTAAAGTTTTTTGAAAAGTAGGTCAAAGGTCAAGGTCAAGGTCACGAGGTCAAAAATTTTGGTATCAATGGAAAGGTCTTGTCACAAGGAATACACATGTGAAATATGAAAGCCCTATCACTTCCCATTCAAAAGTTATGCCCAATGTTAAAGTTTTTGAAAAGTAGGTCAAAGGTCAAGGTCAAGGTCACGAGGTCAAGAATTATGGTATCAATGGAAAGGTCTTGTCACAAGGAATACACATGTGAAATATGAAAGCCCTATCACTTCCCATTCAAAAGTTATGTCCAATGTTAAAGTTTTTCGGACAAACAGACAGACAAACAGACAAACAGACAAACAGATAAACAGACAAACAGACAAACAGACGGACAGGCCAAAAACTATATGCCCCCGAATCTTTGATTCCGGGGGCATAAAAATTTCCATTTTATTTTAAACCAAAGACCATAGCGAGCAGGTGCTCTAAAAAAATATAAGTAGTACAACGAAATAACAAATCCATTAGACTGCAACTAGAATATCACTCATAATTTTTAATATCCGAGATAAAGGAATTCAAACAAGAACAACTTGATATAGGGCATAATGAGCAAATAAATGATAGATTGAATAAAGCCTGTGTTTGTGAAACACGAATGCCCCCGGTGGCATCTTTGTTAGTATGAACACTATTTTCTGTTAAGTACACATGTGAGGTCACTGGGTTAAAAGGTCAAAGGTCAAGGTCACGAGGTCAAAAAGTTTGGTATCAATGGAAAGGTCTTGTCACAAGGAATACAGATGTGAAATATGAAAGCCCTATCACTTCCCATTAAAAAGTTATGCCAAATATTAAAGTTTTTGAAAAGTAGGTCAAAGGTCAAGGTCAAGGTCATGAGGTCAAAAATGTTGGTATCAATGGAAAGGTCTTGTCACAAGGAATACACATGTGAAATATTGAAGCCCTATCACTTCCCATTCAAAAGTTATGCCCAATGTTAAAGTTTTTGAAAAGTAGGTCAAAGGTCAAGGTCAAGGTCACGAGGTCAAAAATTTTGGTATCAATGGAAAGGTCTTGTCACAAGGAATACACATGTGAAATATGAAAGCCCTAACACTTCCCATTTAAAAGTTATGCCCAATGTTAAAGTTTTTGAAAAGTAGGTCAAAGGTCAAGGTCAAGGTCACGAGGTAAAAAATTTTGGTATCAATGGAAAGATCTTGTCACAAGGAATACACATGTGAAATATGAAAGCCCTATCACTTCCCATATAAAAGTTATGCCCAATGTTAAAGTTTTTGAAAAGTAGGTCAAAGGTCAAGGTCACGAGGTAAAAATTTTGGTATCAATGGAAAGGTATTGTCACAAGGAATACACATGTGAAATATGAAAGCCCTATCACTTCCCATTCAAAAATTATGCCCAATGTTAAAGTTTTTGAAAAGTAGGTCAAAGGTCAAGGTCAAGGTCACGAGGTCAAAAATTTTGGTATCAATGGAAAGGTCATGTCACAAGGAATACACATGTGAAATATGAAAGCCCTATCACTTCCCATTCAAAAGTTATGCCCAATGTTAAAGTTTTTGAAAAGTAGGTCAAAGGTCAAAGTCAAGGTCACGAGGTCAAAAAGTTTGGTATCAATGGAAAGGTCTTGTCACAAGGAATACACATGTGAAATATGAAAGCCCTATCACTTCCCATTCAAAAGTTATGCCCAATGTTAAAGTTTTTGAAAAGTAGGTCAAAGGTCAAGGTCAAGGTCACGAGGTCAAAAATTTTGGTATCAATGGAAAGGTCTTGTCACAAGGAATACACATGTGAAATATGAAAGCCCTATCACTTCCCATTCAAAAGTTATGTCCAATGTTAAAGTTTTTCGGACAAACAGACAAACAGACAAACAGATAAACAGACAAACAGACGGACAGGCCAAAAACTATATGCCCCCGAATCTTTGATTCCGGGGGCATAAAAATAACGCCATATCTATTTTTCAAGATCCTTGGGGTCAGGGGCTGCTAGCACAAATGAACTATCAATGACACAATAAGACTACAGATCTATTATATTGCATAATCAACTAAGTTTCCATCATTAATAGCTTTAGAAGAGTTGAGAGCCCAACTTTATCATGTTTATACGAGAAAATGACCACACCCGTTTTCTAAGACCCTGGTGGTCAGGGGCTCAAACAAAATACCAGGTGCACTACTAGACCACAGACCCATCATATTGCAAAAAATTTAAGTCTCCATCATTTATAGTGTCAGAGGAGTTGCGAGCGCAAGATTACATAGAGTTATATAGGAGGAAATGACCTCACCCATTTTCTAAGACCCTGGGGGTCAAAGGCTCAAACAAAATATCAGGTGCACAACTAGACCAAAGACCCATCATATTGCAAAATGAATTAAGTCTCCATCATTTATAGCGTCAGAGCAGTTGCCAGCACAAGATAACATACAGTTACATAGGTGAAAATGACCATGCCCATTTTCTAAGACCCTGGGGGTCAGAGGCTCAAACAAAATATCAAATTAAACAAAATGTTTTTCATAAAAAAACAGATGTCTCCCCCCTCCCTCTAAGTTACTTTGACCTTAGGCCAAAATGCAAAATAATGTGAAACCTTTGAGTCATGGGCAACATCATACTAAAACACGAAAGTGATTCATTACATTGTTTGAGGTAAAGGCCAAACATGATTGGCATATACAATTTCATTATAAGCATATTTAAAGAAATTGACTTTGGTCACATGACCTTGGATATAGGTGATCTGAAACCTACACTCACTGACGAGGGTTAAGTACCCGAAACATGCATGTCTGGTCCATGCCGCAAACTTATCTGCTTTTAAATGATGCTATTGAATTTGAAGACGTTTAACATTGTATGGATCATGAGCAACAAAAAACTGAATTAGTGATTGGATACACGGTTCAAAATATAAAGCCTAAACATTATTAGCATAGACAATTTCAGCCTGGACATGCTTAGCATATACAATTTCATTACCAAAGTAAGAAGCTACCTTAACCATGTGACGTTGGGACAATGTGATAAGAAACATTTAGTCCTCAGAAACAACATACTAAAATATGAAAACAATTGTAAGAAGGGTTCAGGAGATATAGCCCAGACAATATTAGTATGTACAATTTCATTAAAAGGAACTAAATGATCTTGACCTTGGGCACATGACCTTGGGTCAAGATGATAAGAAACCCTCCAATCCTGAGCAACAGCATACTATAGTATAAGAGTGATCCAGTATACGATTCCACAGATATAGCACAAACTCAATAGCATTTACAATTTCATTAAAAAATGTAATACTTGACCTTAGTCATATGACCTTTGATCAAGGAGGTGTGAAACCTTTGGGTCATCAGCACCATCATACTAAAATATGACGTGATCCGATCACGGTTCAAAAGATTAAGCCTGGACATAATACATGTAATAACAAATACAATTTCATTTAAAATATACTAATTGACCTTGACTTTGGTCACATGACCTTGAGTCAACGTGATGTGAAACCTTTACGTGATAAGCAACAACATACTAAAATATGAAAAGTGATCCGGCAAACGGTTCAAGAGATATAGCCCGGACAAGAATGTATGCACAATATCATTAAAAATGCACTAAGTGACCTTGACCTTGGTCACATGACCTTGGGTCAAGGTGATGTGAAACCTACAGGTCATAAGCAACAACATACTTAGATATGAAAGTGATCCAGCAAATGGTTCAAGAGGTATAGCTCGTACAGGAATGTATGCATAATTTCATTAAAAATGCACTAAGTGACCTTGACCTTGGTCACATGACCTTGGGTCAAGGTGATGTGAAACCTTCGGGTCATAAGCAACAACATACTAAAAAATGAAAGTCATCCGGCAAACGGTTCAAGGGATATAGCACGGACTGGAATGTATGTACAGTTTCATTAAAAATGCACTAAGTGACCTTGACCTTGGTCACATGGCCTTGGGTCAAGGTGATGTGAAACCTACGGGTCATAAGCAACAACATACTAAAATATGAAAGTGATCCGGCAAAGGGTTCAAGAGATATAGCCCAGACAGGAATGTATGCATAATTTCATTAAAAATGCACTAAGTGACCTTGACCTTGGTCACATGACCTTGGGTCAAGGTGATGTGAAACCTTCGGGTCATAAGCAACAACATACTAAAATATGAAAGTGATCCGACAAACGGTTCAAGAGATATAGCCCGGACAGGAATGTATGCATAATTTCATTAAAAATGCACTAAGTGACCTTGACCTTGGTCACATGACCTTGGGTCAAGGTGATGTGAAACCTTCGGGTCATAAGCAACAACATACTAAAATATGAAAAGTGATCCGGCAAACGGTTCAAGAGATATAGCCCGGACAGGAATGTATGCATAATTTCATTAAAAATGCAATAAGTGACCTTGACCTTGGTCACATGACCTTGGGTCAAGGTGATGTGAAACCTTCGGGTCATAAGCAACAACATACTAAAATATGAAAGTGATCGGGCAAACGGTTCAGGAGATATAGCCCGGACACGATGTGTGACAGACAGACAGACAGACAGACAGACGGACGACGAAGGCAAAACCAATATGTCTCCTCGCCGTTGGGGGGGAGACATAATGCACAACTAGACCACTGACCCATCATATTGCAAAAAGAATTAAGTCTCCATCATTTATTGTGTCAGAAGAGTTGCGAGCACAAGATTACATAGAGTATATAGGAAAAAACGACCACACCCATTTCTAGGACCCTGGGGATAATGGGCTCAAACAAAATATCAGGTGCACAAGTAGACCACAGACCCATCATATTGCAAAAAGAATTAAGTCTCCATCATTTATTGTGTCAGAGGAGTTGCCTGCACAAGATTACTTAGAGTTATATAGATGAAAATGACCACACCCATTTTTTAAGACCCTGGGGATCAGGTACTCAAACAAAATATCAGGTGCACAACTAGACCACAGACTTATCATATTGCAAAAAGAATTAAGTCTCCATCATTTATAGTGTCAGAGGAGTTTCAAGCACAAGATTACATAGAGTTATATAGGAGAAAATGACCACACCCATTTTCTAGGACCCTGGGGGTCAGAGGCTCAAAGAAAATGTCAGGTGCACAACTAGACCACAGACCAAGTGTAATGTAAAAAGAGTTACATTTCTATCTCTTATAGTTTCAGAGGAGTTGCGAGCACAAGAATTGTTTACGCACGGACAGACAGACGGACAGACGCCGGGGTATCCCATAAGCTCGCGACTGGTCTATGACCAATGGAGCTAAAAATAGCTTGTCAGCTTCATTAACTGACCTGAGTCCAGTCCTCTGTTTCCTCTTTTGTCTCCTCTACGTCGTCCTTGACCTCTTCTTTCTCTTTCTGACTGACCGCTGGTGCTGCTGCAGTCTCAGGTACTGGTGGTATGGTCTCTAATCCTCCAACTTAATTAAATCAATGAAGAGTTATGATTGGTCATAAGCACATCTGAAATTCTGACATTCATAAAATTCATAGAGGTGAGAGATAAACTATTAAACATAGAAAGCGCACTTAACATAGGTACTGTATTTTGGTTTTAAAATTTAACTTGTACTTCTTAATAACTGTTCATCATTCTAAGATTTTCATACATGAATTTGATTAATAAGTTGATATATCCAAGGTAAGAAAAAAATTACTGACTTCATTAAAGATAATTGGTCTAAGTAAGCTTAATGAGGTGAAAGACAAGTGCATAATAAATACATAGTGCATGTAATACTATATACAAAAGTCTCTTCAAACAAATACAATCAGGTGCAAAAGACTAGGTCACTTGTTTTGGTTTTTAACCCACACAACAACCAGAGTAGACAGTCTAAACTTTCCACAGTGGAGGAACTTGTGTGCTTTTCTCTTGTAATGTTTGGTCAAACTCCATGATGCAGCAGCAGAAAATTAAAGTATTTGTCAGCCATTCAGAGATCAAGAGCTTTTAAAAAATACAGTCAACAGAATAAGATAAGTGGGAGTTTAACTTCAATCTTAAGAGAGGACCTTGACTACTTGCTTTTTGGAAGGATTAGTCAATATAGTAAGAGGACATGAAAAATAGAGGAGAAATGAGAAAAGTATAAAAATATTTTCCCCCATCTGCAATCAAAAGACAGATCATATGTCAGCCAATCAGAACCATTGGATGCCATCTTGGTAGACAGATCAAAGCTTTAAATCTTTTTCATAGACCCTAGAGTATTTGCTTCGTGTACAGTTTGGTCTAACACCTTTTGAAGGTAGAAACCAGAAATAAATTGGCTAGTTATCATATTGAATTGAGGTCAAATATTGGAATCTTGTTATTAGAGTCTGGAGTATAAAGGCAAGAGGTCATGCCAAGAGATTATATATGCAAGGGCAGAGGCGTAGGCAGATAATATTTTGGCATAGGCAGAGCATATTGTGGTGTAATACAAGTCTATGCCTAGCAATTACAGACAAAGTATTTTGTGGCGTAATACAAGTCAAGCCGAACATTGCCAGGTGAGATATAGAAATTTTCCTAGGCAACATACCTGAATTTGCCAATACATGTATATTTCAACCATTAATACCTTTTAAAAATTCAACAAATCTTGAATTAAGCTATTTTCTTGCATTACTTTAACTTTCTTAATTAGTTGAAAACTTTCAAGGTGTTTATATAATTGTGAAAATAAATGTTAAGGATATTAAGTATTTCAGAATAAAAGGTCATCACAGCAAACATGATATACAGAGTAAGTACCAATCCCAGAACCATACTCAAACCACACCAGTGCAACCATACTCAAACCAGACAGTGAGCGAAATAAGGAAAATAAAGGTAGAAATGCCAAATAAGGAGCATATTTATACTATGCCATCACCACACTACATGAGTATAAGTATGTACCACATTCCCTCCTCATTCTTAAGGAATCAGAAGATGCCATACTAGTTCCTAAGGCTGCTTCACTCTCCATCCATTTTGGTGCAAAGGGGTCAAGTTGTGATTTCTTTGGTGGCTTTGCTTCAGGGCTTCTCATCCATTTTGGTGTGAAGGGATCAATGGCTTTCACTTTCTCTCTATTCAGCCAAGCGTTTGGCATCTTGGGAGCCGGCTCTTCTACAAATGTAGACACTCCTTCTAACCAGTCCTTCACTTTACTACCTGATACTCCCTGACTGCCAAAGTCTGTTAAATTATGTGACTTTGTGCTAGTCACATGATCATCATAATCATGTGACTTAGTATTAGTCACATGATCACCGTGTGACTCCATGTGGTCAGATTCTGTACCCCACCAATCCCCTTGGTCCTTACCTGTATCTAATGCCTTCGACTGTGAGGTCTTGGTGGATTGTTTCACTTTACCACTCATTTGATCCCCATTCACAACTGCTGCACTTGCTACTTTGTTACTTTTGGGAGCAATATTTTCTGCATTGCTCCACTGGTTTAGTACTTGATTTGAATTAGATGAAGAGTAGTTGTTTGTGGTTTGCTTCCATGCACTCTCATTCAGTGGCTTTGAGATTTGTGCATTAGGATTGTCTTTTCTATCACTAACTGTATAATCTGTATTAGGTGCTTTGTTCAAAGTTTTGCTTTGTTCATTTGCTGATGACAGCTGAGGTTCTGATTTCTTGACTTCCAGATTATTGTCATTCCAGTCAACTTCTTTTGAAAGTTCATCAGTGTTCTTAGAAAGTATAGAGTTTTGACGTGTCCCTTCAACAACTGTATCAATCGCTGGTATTCCCCTATCTTTTTCTGGGCTACCATCCTGTACACCAGCCGTAACATGAACGTAATTTGACATACTGAGGTTGTAAGGTAGTTTGGATGTACCGGCCTGATCTCCATTTATACTTCCAGTCACGCTTTTTGTCGGAGAAGTATTCACTGAAGGGATTCCTAGTGGATTACAAGGTAGAGGAATAGAAATCAGTTTCTTCTTCTTGTCCGGAGATTTAGCCATTAACGACTCCAAGAGGGCTGATTCACTAGCGATGTCTGCATTTAAATCTTGGTCTGGAATTTCATCTACTTTTTCTGTAAATCCAGGGGGTGCCTTTGAGGCGCCAGATTCAACAGTGTCAACACTTTCATTAGGAGAGTTCTCCCTAACTGATCCAAGATTTAAATTGGATGTACTTGGTTGCAGTGTCCAGTCATTACTAGAGCCAGCCAGATTTGGCAATACCTGCCCACTATTTCTGCTTATGAATTCTTGAAGCACCAGTGTTTGCTGCATGGCTATTGACTGTAATACAAGAGGATTGGCTGTCAGATGGGGATATGCTTTCATCAGTTCGTTCAGCACAGATTCAAACAGCTTAGGATCTACAGCTGCTTGACTTGGTTGTGTTGGCACGGCAGTTTCAACTGTTGCACCTAGACTAGATAAAGGCAACTGATTTTGCTCTGACATGGATGAGGTTTTATCCTTTGACAGAGGAATGTTAACTGCTCCTTCTTTACTTTCTGTCAAATTGTCACTTATAACAGACAAACTTTCCTCTTCAATGGCGCTATCTTTCAGGTCCTGCTCTTGTTCCTTACTCGGCACATTTAAATCAAGTTCAACATTAGAAGCTGAATCTGTGAAATTACTTGACATATTAGTTTCTTGTGAGTGTTCATTAAAGTCAATGTCTCTTTTCACATCTGAGATCGAAGACCACCCTCCCCTTGAGGCTATTGAGGAAGAATCTAAAACACCGGTATTTGTCGGAATGTAATCAAAATCAGTCGAGACTGCATCAACTTTGGGAGACTGAAGATGTGGTTGAAGTTCATCACTGTCCTCATCAAATTTATCCAAGCTTAACAGACTTGTTTGTTGTTGGGGAATAGATGTAAATTTTGTTTCTGGTACATGCTGCAGTGAGGCAGATAAAGCTGGCTTTGTCGGGTCAAGGCAGGCAGGTGGTTTGATGCTCACAGGCTGATCCAACGTGCCTCCAACATCAGAGGGCTTTACCTAAAACAAAGAGAATTTACTAGGATGAATTTTGACTGTTACGTGTACCACAACCATTTTATGGCGATCTTTAACATTTTATTTATAACACTGTGTATATAATGATACAGAAATTTAAAGATTACCTTGAATTTTATAAATGTACATCATCTGTTCTCTTTTTGATGTAGTACTCAAAGTTAAGTTTGAATTTACATCAAACAAAATCTTTGAAATTATTAAAATGCACTACATAAAAGTGATTCAAGAAAATCTAAACATACCTTCATATCACCAGTTGATGCTAGATCTATCCTGTCAACAGATGGCTCAAATCCCATGGAGGTATTAGCATCTTCCTTGAGTAAGTTGTTAGCCTTCCCTCGTCCACTTAACAGATCATGTCCTTGCTTCACGTAAACATCATTAACGTTACTCATTTCTGAGACAGAAAGTTCAGTATAACCGGCAGAGTTTATCACAGAATGTTTAGGTGAGGTACTGACAAAGGGACTGGCATGAGTAGACTGGTCCTTGTTACTGGAATGTATCCTTGGCATTCTCTGTAATATTATAAGTACAGACATTAGAGTTTAGTCTCTGTAATCATATCATTTAATCGAACTCATAGTAAATACCATGAGATCTCAGTTGATAAGTTAACATATTTAAGTACAGTTTGTACAAGAATAATTTGAGAAATGAAACCGAAATCTGATAAGCTTTAAATGCATCAAAGATGCAACGTGCCGAGTTGCAAAAGTGGAATGTAAGTATGAATATGAAGACTTGCAATGTACATAAATTGAATATGATCTCGCCAAGTGGAAACATTACTGGCACATTTCAGGTTGATACTCATTCATGTATGACTCAAAAACCATTTTCAATTATTAGAGTCCTATGAGTTTGACCTTTGACCTTTTGACCCCAAAATCATCAGGAATCATCCTTGATTCATGGGAAACATTTCTGGCAAGTTTCATGATAACAGATGCAATACAGGCTCTTTTATGTCTGAAAACCATTTTCAATCATCCGAGTCCTATGACCTTGACCTTTGGACCCCAAAATCAATAGGGTTCATCCTTGATTCACGGGAAAACATTTCTGGCTAGTTTCATGATTATAGGTGCATACAGGCATAAATATGGTCCACAAAAATATTTCCAATCATCTGAATCCCATGACCTTTTGACCCTAAACTCAATAGTGATCATCCTTGATTTATTGGGAATATTTCTGGCAAGTTTCATGATCATAGGTACAATACACAGTCTTCGTGAAAACTCACTAGCCCGACCGCCCTGGCTACCAAATATTTCCTCGGGCTACCAAAATTTGATGCTGAACTAGCCCGACTGGCTAGTGACTTTTAATGAAATGCAGTGTTCTCATTAAGGTCCGACGGCTGGGAATTTTTCGTCTTATACTTTATAGGCCTTCTTTCTGTAAATAGTACATGTTACGTCTCAACTTTGATCGCTGGTTAAGTATGAAATGTTTATTTTATTGAACATGTTTAAAATGAAATATTATAACGTTTTCATGTAAAATCTGTTCATTAAAATATTGTCCTAAGATACAAGATAAATATTTCTGTAACCACAGTGCATTGTTTTCTGCGCGTCGTGACGGGTTATCTTACGGTGCCACTAATATGGGAGTATAAAATTGTTCAATTAAATATCTAACAATTTCAAAAATCTCGACAGAACACTTAAATGAGGAAATTCTTATGAAGATTGTGTAACTATTGGCCAAGCGTCGCAAGCAACGGTTGGCCTTTTATCATGTATGATTCAAATAAGTTCTTATATTTTTCTCTCTCAGTCCATTTTCTGCAGGCAAAATGCGTATGTGAAATTATATCTATACAAACAATATCATGCATTCATTGTAAAATTGAGTCTATTGATAATGACGTAGCTGACTTTCGCCAGAGAAATGACCGGGTGGTGGCTTAACTTCGTTCCATTTTTATGTATACTCTATATAGGAATTAATTTTTGCCTACTCAACGGACCTAGCTGAGGAAACTATGGGTCTTTATAGCATTTTGATTTTTCTTTAATGGCCAGTGAAAATTTTGGGTGGCTAGTAGATTTTGGCACTCAGCTAGCCTGGCTGGCTAGTGGTAAAAAAAGTTTTCATGAAGACTGAATACTGGCTCTAATATGGTCTGAAAACCATTTTCAATCATCTGAGTCATCTGATCTTGACCTTTGACCTTTTGACCCCAAAATAGATAGGGATTTCTGGTAGATTTCACCCTCATAGAAGCAATACAGGCTCTTTTATGGTCCGGAAACCATTTTCAATCATCCAAGTCCTATGACCTTGACCTTTGACCCCAAAATCAATAGGTTCATCCATGACTCATGGTGGGAAAGTGTATGAAGTTTCATTGTTCTACCATGTATCATAGTTGACTTATAGTCCGGAAACCAATTGTTGACTCCTGCCCGTCCACATGCCGGTCTCAAATCAAATTAAGAGCAGAGTTTTGCAACTCGGCTAATTATCTTATACATCTAAATTTTAAAGAACTGGACAAATGTCAACTTTTCACAATATTAGGCCTCTTGACATGATCATTAAATGATCATTAATTAAATGTGTTTAATATTTCATATTTACATGTTAATATTCTAACATGTGTTTGCAAAGAAGTGACAGTTTTTATCTCCCCTTTATGTATTGAAGAATAACTTAAAACAGGGGCTTAGTCATGTTAACTGATGTGCAATCAGAACAGGAAAATTGTTATAAATCTCATTTGTACCTTTCTATTGACAATGAAAGACATGGTAATTGTAATGTAATTTGTATAAGTAAATCATTAAACCAACCTCTCTATTGACAACATGAACTTCAGTGGGCCCTATTGGTAGACTAACAGCAAAGCACGGTACATCTGGTATGAGCATCTCTCCTGCTTCTAACTGGTCCTCACAACTTTTCAATTTACCCTGTAAAGAATTAAATGATAAGACTTTGTGGTCAGAGAGATGACAAGATCTGTTAGAATTATGTGTTCATTCTAGCTTTCTCACATGGATTACATGTAATGGCAGTAAGCCAATCACAATCTATTACTTCATCAGAATCTGGCCAGAGAGGGAGTTATACAATAGTGTGTTCCCATGATGATGTCATATCTCCAAATTAACCGCCATATTGGATTACAACTCTCGGACTTAATTATGTTAATCCATTTCTACCACATTAAAAAATTTGTAAATTAATTTTCAGAGATTTCATAATTAACCGTCTGGTTACTCATTAAAAGTAATTTTCACCAAGACATTGATGTATTCCATGTGAAAACCTCAGAAAATTTGTTAAAGTCAAACGATTTTAACATAGCAGAGATGGATAAAGTCTGAGAGTTTTAATCCAAGGAGGGAGATAACTCTAGCACATGGAGGAAATATATGGCTATGTGGGAACACACTATACATATAGTATAGTAGTAAAATCTAATATGCAGGGATCACCCTGGGCCGCGCCATCGCACCATTTGCGCACAATTTTCGGAAATGGCGCAGTAAAGTTGTACAAGTGGGCCTCTTGGGCGCACCTGTTACGAGAATGGCGCATGCTTTGCCCATAACGTGCGTCAAGTCGATCTATTCAACCCGCTGCTCAGTGCTAAATTCACGAATTTCAGCCTTCAGAATTAAGTTTTAATGTCTTATAACTTTGAATTTTCCCGAAGATGTAGTGCAGATACCGAGACTTCCAAATTGAGAACTGTTGTAAGCGGAATTATAATTGTCCGTCACACGTACGTGGCGGCACGTGGTCAGTTATGAGTACAATAGCTGAACAAGTTTTCTTTCTTTATTCATTTACTAGACGTGAGTAAAGTTAGGATGTTAAAAAATCTTTCGTACGTACGTCCTTTATTTGCAGATTGACCATTAAATATACTGTATAAGTAGTTACGCTGCATTGATTTCCCGGTATGCGGAGGGTGATTATCGTGTATTAAACGTTGGAATGATTATTTTCTAAGACTGATTTTACTGGATAATCTTTGTTTTTTTTTTAAATTAACTTAATATTTAACAAACGATCGAAAATCTGACACAGCGTCGGTCATTTTCCCCCTTAATTCTTTTTTTGAGAGGTTTTTTTTCTTTCTCAAATTTAAGACACCAGTATCCATAACACAAACCAATGTCAATTCTGAATTAAGCCCCCTCCCCCCCAAAAAATAATACAAACAAAAGATAATGATCGAATTTCAATCGGAGGACAGTGATACGAGGGCCCAAGGATTACTGAGGACAATGATATGAGGGCCCAAGGATTTAACAATGCACCTTCAACTTTGAAGAAGCTCTCAATGAATTCTAATTTATAAATGAATTAAATTGCTTCAACACTTTCAGTGACTGTATTGAGAATTTTTCTTCTTTTAGATGCCTCCAGAATTCAAAATGAAGAATGTTGGAAGGCTCAGTTTTATGCATTTATGGTTGTAAAACCTCGTTTTTTCCTTCGCCCCCCTAGACCCCCCACCGGGGTGTTGCCCCTGGACCCTAATGGGGGCCTAGTAGGCCCCCATACCCCTGGCCAATGGCCCTTCCATTTTCTCATGAGGGGCCATGGGTGATCCCTGCATATGTAATAAATGTGATAAATGTTCATCATTGGATAAGGTTCATCAATTAGAAGACTCTAATACCCATATCTTCTACCCACCTTAAGAATTTGTATATCAACTTTAAGTTTGCTGATCTGGGTATCTATCACAGACGCTAATGGACGGAACTGATACCTGAAAACAAAGCAATGTTAAAACATTAGGTGTAACGGCATTCTAAGAATTCTATTTCTGATCTGATCATCAATATGTTACATTTTCTTATATTTATGAACAAGATATAGATCTAAATGGATATTCAGAGAATTTTCATCCCTATATGAATGTAAATATACCAAAACGCGCTTATCATTTCATTTAATTCACTGCATAATCAAGGCTGAAAAAGTATCTATAAACTAGAAATAAAATGTTATTGATAATTAAAATTTTGTCTCCTTTGTTCAAATTGTTGCTATTTGAAAGAAATATGTTTTGGTTGAAAATGTTAAACATAGGTAATCACAGATTACAAAGCTCACCTCGTGACAGCAAAATTCAATTCAAACATATTTCTTAGTACATGTATATTGGCTTTTAAAGGCAAAACCACTCAAGCAGAAAAAGTAGGTCAAGGTCATTTTATGAAAGTTTGATCAAAGATACATCCAATATGCAAGTTTGGTACATGTAGCAGTTATACTTTGCTCAATATTGGCTTTATAGAGCAAAATCACTCAAGCGGAAAAAGTAGGTCAAGATCATTTTATAAAAGATTGATCAAAGATACATCCAATATGCAAGTTTGGTACATGTAGCAGTTATACTTTGCTCAATATTGGCTTTTAAAGGCAAAATCACTCAAGCGGAAAAAGTAGGTCGAGGTCATTTTATGAAAGATTGATCAAAGATACATCCAATATGCAAGTTTGGTACATGTATCACTTATACTTTGCTAAATATTGGCTTTTAAAGGCAAAATCACTCAAGCAGAAAAAGTAGGTCAAGGTCATTTTATGAAAGTTTGATCAAAGATACATCCAATATGCAAGTTTGGTACATGTATCACTTATACTTTGCTCAATATTGGCTTTTAAAGGCAAAATCACTCAAGCGGAAAAAGAAGGTCGAGGTCATTTTATGAAAGTTTGATCAAAGATACATCCAATATGCAAGTTTGGAACATCTAGCACTTATACTTTGCTCAATATTGGCTTTTAAAGGCAAAATCACTCAAGCGGAAAAAGTAGGTCAAGGTCATTTTATGAAAGTTTGATCAAAGATACATCCAATATGCAAGTTTGGTACATGTAGCACTTATACTTTGCTCAAAATTGGCTTTTAAAAGCGAAATCACTCAAGTGGAAAAAGTAGGTCAGATGCTGCATCCGATGCATGGGTCCATCTCGGCATCCAAAGATGAATCACTTGTGCAAGTTTGGTTACTGTAGCATTAGTACTTTGTTAGATACTGAGCTACCCCAAACTTCTTATCCAAATCACTCAAGCGTAAAATGTAAGTCAGATGCTGCATCCAGTGCATGGGTTCACCTCAGCATCCAAAGATGAATCACTTATGCAAGTTTGGTTACTGTAGCATCAGTACTTTGTCAGATACTGAGCTACCCCAAACTTCTTAACCAAGTCACTCAAGCGGAAAATGTAGGTCAGATGCTGCATCCGATGCATGGGTTCACCTCAGCATCCAAAGATGAATCACTTGTGCCAGTTTGGTTACTGTAGCATTAGTACTTTGTCAGATACTGAGCTACCCCAAACTTCTTAACCAAGTCACTCAAGCGGAAAATGTAGGTCAGATGCTGCATCCCATGCATGGGTTCACCTCAGCATCCAAAGATGAATCACTTGTGCAAGTTTGGTTACTGTAGCATCAGTACTTTGTCAGATACTGAGCTACCCCAAACTTCTTAACCAAGTCACTCAAGCGGAAAATGTAGGTCAGATGCTGCATACGATGCATGGGTTCACCTCAGCATCCAAAGATGAATCACTTGTGCCAGTTTGGTTACTGTAGCATTAGCACTTTGTCAGATACTGAGCTACCCCAAACTTCTTAACCAAGTCACTCAAGCGGAAAATGTAGGTCAGATGCTGCATCCGATGCATGGGTTCACCTCAGCATCCAAAGATGAATCACTTGTGCCAGTTTGGTTACTGTAGCATTAGTACTTTGTCAGATACTGAGCTACCCCAAACTTCTTAACCGGACGCGGACGCGGACACGGACGCGGACGCGGACGCGGACGTGGACGCGTGGGGTTATAGCATAAGCTCACTCAACTTCGTCGAGGTGAGCTAAAAATGTAACACAATAGATAATTATCATGATTATTGTCTGTCAGAGAATATATCAGAACACCCCATT
This sequence comes from Pinctada fucata, assembly GCA_028142955.1. Taxonomy (NCBI): domain Eukaryota; kingdom Metazoa; phylum Mollusca; class Bivalvia; order Pterioida; family Pteriidae; genus Pinctada; species Pinctada fucata. The sequence continues at coordinate 36,189,138 of AP027102.1, read as the reverse complement.
GGAGCCCTGAATGTTATAATTTCCTCCACCTTTGCTGTTGGAAATTATAACACCTCAGGGAATCCTATTATTATAGGCAAAAAGATTTTGGTAAGTCCCCTTAACACCACAAAATACCTGTTGTAAAACAGTATAGTACATGGATGTGAATCAAATTCTGAATATCTGTTAAGGTATTTAAAGTGAGTATGGTTTTAGACGGTATCTTGGTCGCATATATCCAAAAAGTTGAAGATAGCAAGTGATTTACTTACAAAGATGAGAACTGATCTTCCCATCTGTTCTTATTCTTCTCCAGTTGATGGATTTGTTTGTGTAATTCATCTAGGCAGACCTTTCCCCTCAATCTCAACAATTCACCCTGAAAAAAAGGGAAAATAAACAATTGTCCTAGGTCATGTAGGTCTGCGTCAACTTAAAATCTATTATTCTAGACATTTATGATATTGTACTTGAAGTAAAAAACATGTTTCAAAATAATTTTGCTGTCAATTCATGTACTCACATGTATCTAAATTCTAATGTTACACAGTGACAATACAACACACTTACTTGAGTTTTTAGTAGTTTCTCTCTCAGGCCGATTTCATACGCTTTCCTTGGTGACGGAACACTTTCCAAGTCAGGGTCTTCATCTGTAACCATGGTAACCTTTGATTTTGTTTTCTTTTTCGTAGTCATGGTTTCCTGATCTTTCTTTCCGTAGATATTTATCACTCGGTCATCTTCTTCAATCTTGTAACTTTCCATAGTGTTAATACAGACATCCCTTTTATCACAAGACTTTGTCTCCATACCTTGGTCCTTCAACTTCACTTGTCGTGTGTTGCTGGCAGTATCTATCAAGATGGCTGAATCGGTCTGGATTGATCTATTTTTAGGATACGTTCTACGGTTATGAGATAAATACATGTCCATATGGCTTTCTATAGTTCTAGGATACCTACTTCCACTATACGATGAATAATCTTCATTATACATGTAACCTGGGTCTGAACCACTTAGACTTGGGTCACTATGCTGGGAAAGCGAGAAGCTCAAGGGTGTAAACTCCGGTACACTAGGATTCAAATCGGACTCTATCTTGGGCTCCTGTGCCCACTCCTTTACTTTTCTAGGTTTGAAAACTGGGGATCTTGGATTTAAGTCTATACTGCTAGCATCATCTTTTAAGTCCTTCTCAGTTTTAAAAGTTAACTTCTCAGAGACAGTTTCATCTTTTTTCACACATTTCTCGTCTTTCTTACAACAATCATCTTTGACTACATTTTCTTCATCTTTTTTGTGTTCTCCTTCAGATGTAACATCACATTCAAGTTTGTTTATTTCATTTTCTTTCGTCACTTCACTTTCAGATTTTGTTTCATTACCCTTTTCATTTCCTTTCTCATTTTCTTCTGTCACCACCTCTTCACTGGCAATTTTTTCTACCTTTCCACATTCCTCATCTCCCTCTTTACACTTCTCTATTCCCTTGTTATTCTCTTCACATATCTCCTTCTCATCACTTTTAACGTCCAGTTTAAACTGATTTTCGAACAGAACTTCACTAACTGCTTCCGATATTGCTTTTGCTACAAGTTTTTCGATCATCTCTTCCAGAGCACTTTGTTTCTCGTTACCCTCGATGCCGGTCGGCTCAAAATCAATGTCACTAAAATACGAGCCTAATGATGATTCAGACAATGATCTTGTCCTAGCTAACAATCTCATTAAATTATTTCCTCGAATACCGAGCTCTTCATCATTTTCTCGGGCATAATCCGACATGGAGCCTAAAGATTCTTGAAGACTTAAAACTGGAGTATCATCAGATATATTATCATCTTGACTTTTACTCACACCACTAAAAGGCTTATCTGATTTTGACTTCTCATTTGGATCAACAACTCTGATACCACAAGACATTGCTTTGGTTTCGAATAGCTCAGCTCTAAATTTATTCAGGGCTTCCTCTGTTGCTCTGCTGTCTAAAGGCACCTTCGATAAATTCCCCTTGGGTCGCTGTGAAGAACAGAATTTGAAACAATAATCTCTACTTCCACAAATCATACAACGAACATGAAAGTACTGTCTGCAAATTTTAAGTTTACGAACTACTATTGACATAATGGACTTGCATTACATGGATACTCATTAATTATATTGATAAGGTTAATTACCAAGAAGATCATTTTTGCCAGAGGCTACAGAATAGATACTGTACTTACCCTTTCTGCAAGCTCATTTTCTGTTTTATTGATAGAAATGCCATGCTGACTGGCTTTGGATTCAAATGTATCCTTAATTGTGGAACCTTTAAGAAAATTCAAATATCAATTAATTACATAGGCATCAATGGAATACAGTATAAAGAGTATTTACACCATTTTTGTTTTCCAGAACAATTACAAATCTGATTTTTTCAACAATTAATAGTGAATACATTGATCTATTCTAGTTTCATCTTGCACTTCTGTAAAAATATATGACTGGTCAATAATACTATTTGAGCACTATTTATATCAAACCCTCAAAATGTATGAAATATTACAGACATGACAAAAATGTCCATACTGACTGGTGATGGAATTTTCCTTTCTTCTTCCCTTAAAATATTGAATAGATTAGTCTTGACCCTTAGAGATCCATACCTTTTTGACTACTTGATGTTGGCATCTTAGTACTAGCACTAGATACAGGCATCACATATGATACAAAGGGTGCACTTGTACCCGCTGTAACAGTACTGAAAACAAGAAATACAATTATATCAAAATAATGTTTTTACTGAAAGCATGCAAATCAAGTTAATTCAATGATTGTCAGCACTAGAGTTTTAGAATACGAATGTTTCCTGCAGTAGTTTTGCATGCGAATGATCTTGACCATGTTATGTTGACTATGGAATGACATTGAAATTCACTGGTAAATCACTCTAAAATGTGATAAAGTACTAAATGATCGGCAATCATTTCCTCATGTGTATACAACACATCTCCTAATAGGCAATTAGCGCAGGGACAACAGACGGGGCGAGTAATTATACGATATGTTGTAATTATCTGTTTGCCAGGTGTGTTAATTGGGAATACCTGGAGGGCATTTTGTTACATCAGGTGAAAATTGTGAAGAAACTATGACCACGGGACTACAAAATGGCTTCGTAAAAGCTGATAATTCTTTATATACAATTTCCTTACAGGCGTACAAAAATCAATGGAGGGCAATAGGACTTCTGCATGGACTTTCATTTGACTGCGTTACAAGCAGAATTTTGCTATAAACCTATTCACTTTCGATGAAGTTCACGGTAGGAATTGTATTTAAGTTCATTTAAGATATACCTGACAGTTGTAGCCTGCATTACTTTGGCGTCAGAAGGTGGAGTCGAGGGGTAGGTTAAGTGTCCAGGAGAGCGTGAGAGCACATTGGTAGAATCTGTAAATAAGTGATGAAAGAAATCAGTGCTCAATTATTATTTTTGAAACATGGTAAAACGTAATGTTTTAACCCTGCAATTTATCAGAGCATATGTTCTTTGTACCTTTAAAAGACTTGAAATGATTAGCTACAGATATTTGAGAGTTGAAAGTTGAAAAAATTCAAATGGAATTCAAATTGATAAGACAGCAGAAGTTTGCTATTAATTTGTCATTTTGATTTGATTTCCTTGAAAATCATACTTCAAAGTTCAATACTATTTACACATGAAATGGCAAGGGGGTCATTCATAGACAAAACCATTTGAAGGTTCCATCCCCTGTTTTAATAGATACAATAATCATCATCATTTTTTTTTCAACCAGCTAGTTTCTGTTTGGGAAATTGCTTCTTTGCAGATACAAAATGTATGGATGTGTTACAATGTGATGAAGCAAAGTTATGATGCGAGTAAAAGAAGTTACCATGCTTCAAGAAATGAAACCATGCTCAGAAGCTCAGATTCAAAGAAACAAAAATACAGAGTAAATTTTTTTTCTGCTTGTTACCATCTTAACTTCAATTCTTTGCAAATTTGTTATCTATTCTTTCTGATTTCGTAGAAATATAGTGAAATGAAACATAGCAGGCAAAAATGAATTAATTTGATCAAGCAACCATGGTGATCAGCCTTGTGTATGTCTGAAAAGAATGAAATGACAAAATGTGAAGTTTTGCAAATAAACACTGAAAATATGCTTCAATGCAATGACAGACATGTAAAAATGGTAAATTTATGTTGTAACATTCCTTTATTGTGCTAAAGTCATTTTACAGCCTTGAAGAAGCAATGCCCCCAACAGAATGTCTACCATTCTGTGCTCTTGATTAGCTCACCTCGACGAAGTTGAGTGAGCTTATGCTATAACCCCATGCGTCCGCGTCCGCGTCCTCGTCCGTGTCCGCGTCCGTGTCCGCGTCCGCGTCCGGTTAAGAAGTTTGGGGTAGCTCAGTATCTGACAAAGTACTAATGCTACAGTAACCAAACTTGCACAAGTGATTCATCTTTGGATGCTGAGGTGAACCCATGCATCGGATGCAGCATCTGACCTACATTTTCCGCTTGAGTGACTTGGTTAAGAAGTTTGGGGTAGCTCAGTATCTGACAAAGTACTAATGCTACAGTAACCAAACTGGCACAAGTGATTCATCTTTGGATGCTGAGGTGAACCCATGCATCGTATGCAGCATCTGACCCACATTTTCCGCTTGAGTGACTTGGTTAAGAAGTTTGGGGTAGCTCAGTATCTGACAAAGTACTGATGCTACAGTAACCAAACTTGCACAAGTGATTCATCTTTGGATGCTGAGGTGAACCCATGCATCAGATGCAGCATCTGACCTACATTTTCCGCTTGAGTGATTTGGATAAGAAGTTTGGGGTAGCTCAGTATCTGACAAAGTACTAATGCTACAGTAACCAAACTTGCACAAGTGATTCATCTTTGGATGCTGAGATGGACCCATGCATCGGATGCAGCGTCTGACCTACTTTTTCCACTTGAGTGATTTCGCTTTTAAAAGCCAATATTGAGCAAAGTATAAGTGCTACATGTACCAAACTTGCATATTGGATGTATCTTTGATCAAACTTTCATAAAAACCTTGACCTACTTTTTCCGCTTGAGTGATTTTGCCTTTAAAAGCCAATATTGAGCAAAGTATAAGTGCTAGATGTTCCAAACTTGCATATTAGATGTATCTTTGATCAAACTTTCATAAAATGACCTCGACCTACTTTTTCCGCTTGAGTGATTTTGCCTTTAAAAGCCACTATTGAGCAAAGTATAAGTGATACATGTACCAAACTTGCATATTGGATATATCTTTGATCAATCTTTCATAAAATGACCTTGACCTACTTTTTCCGCTTGAGTGATTTTGCTCTATAAAGCCAATATTGAGCAAAGTATAACTGCTAGATGTTCCAAACTTGCATATTAGATGTATCTTTGATCAAACTTTCATAAAATGACCTCGACCTACTTTTTCTGCTTGAGTGGTTTTGCCTTTAAAAGCCAATATACATGTACTAAGAAATATGTTTGAATTGAATTTTGCTGTCACGAGGTGAGCTTCGTAATCTGTGATTACCTATGTTTTTCTTGTGCATCGATAAATAATACTCTTGAACAAGTTACATGTAGTACACAAATTATTCAATTAGTAACAAGTGAGCATAACAAAGCAGCCAGCGTATTAGTTAACTTTTTAAATATAACAGTGTTCTAGTAAAGACACACTAACAAACAATGTGTTTTTAGTAAAGACACACTAACAGGCAATGTACCAGATATAGGACTCTTAGGCCTGTAAGGAGACACAAGTTGCCGCTTGAGATTTTCGCTAATCAACGCGGCAAGAGCCCTGGTAGACGGTGATAAACTTGGAGGTGGTGACTGAAAAGAACTAAATGACGGAGAAGCTGGTCGGCTAGGACTAACACTAGGGATGCCACTACCATATACAGGACTAACTATAGGGTTAGCTACAGGGTTAGTTACACAGCTAGCTACAGGAGGACTAGCTACAGGTGGGCTAGCAACTGGAGGATTAGCTACATCAGTCTTAGCTGCGCTAACTGTAATAAACATTTGGTATAAAATTATATTACAAAACTTTCCTGCCTTTTTAAACATTTTAATAGTTTTCTTTTTGAACATAATAATGAATAGTTATACATTATCTAGATAGTAAGAATTTCAACATTTGTTTTGCAGTTTACAAATTAAGTGATTTGCAGAAAATGTAACTTTTCTAAAGCTTTCAAGGTGACAATACATGGTAAAGGCCTTTTCTTGGCCCCATTAAATCTGGCATCTTTATGTTAGCATTTTAATACTCCAAGATCAAATGATAAACAAGAAATCTCTGATGAGACTGAAGCTCTCCTGGTTGTTTGCTTAAATTAATCTAAGTGCCACACTCATTTTCCAAGACCCCCAGATCAGGGGCTCAAACAAAATACAAGACAAGGGAATGATTAATATAATGCTAAAAGAATTATCTTTCTATCAATTATACTTTCTGAGAATTGGTGCTCACAAGATTACATAGAGTTATATAGGAGAAAATGACCACACCCATTTTCCAAGATGCTAGGGATAAGGGGCTCAAACAAAATATCAGGTGCACAACTAGACCACAGACTGAGAATAAAGCAAAAACAATTATCTTTCTATCAATTTTACTTTAAAAGAACTGGTGCTCATAAGATTACATAGAGTTATATAGGAGAAAATGACCACATCCATTTTCCAAGACCCTGGGGGTCAGGAGCTCAAAGAAAATATCAGGTTCACATCTAGACCACAGACTGAGAATAAAGCAAAAACAATTACCGGTATCTTTCTATCAATTTTACTTTATGAGAATTGGTGCTCACAAGATTACATTGAGTTATATAGGAGAAAATGACCACATCCATTTTCAAAGACCCTGGAGGTAAGGGGCTCAAACAAAATATCAGGTTCACATCTAGACCACAGACTGAGAATAATACAAAAACAATTATCTTTCTATCAGTTATACTTTCTGAGAATTGGTGCTCACAAGATTACATAGAGTTATAATGGAGAAAATGACCACACCCATTTTCAAAGACCCTGGGGGCCAGGGGCTCAAACAAAATATCAGGTGCACATCTAGACCACAGACTAAGAATAAAACAAAAACAATTATCTTTCTATCAGTTATACTTTCTGAGAATTGGTGCTCACAAGATTACATAGAGTTACAATGGAGAAAATGACCACACCCATTTTCAAAGACCCTGGGGGCCAGGGGCTCAAACAAAATATCAGGTGCACATCTAGACCACAAGACTAAGAATAAAACAAAAACAATTATCTTTCTATCAGTTATACTTTCTGAGAATTGGTGCTCACAAGATTACATAGAGTTATAATGGAGAAAATGACCACACCCATTTTCAAAGACCCTGGGGGCCAGGGGCTCAAACAAAATATCAGGTGCACATCTAGACCACAGACTAAGAATAAAACAAAAACAATTATCTTTCTATCAGTTATACTTTCTGAGAATTGGTGCTCACAAGATTACATAGAGTTATAATGGAGAAAATGACCACACCCATTTTCAAAGACCCTGGGGGCCAGGGGCTCAAACAAAATATCAGTTGCACATCTAAACCACAGACTAAGAATAAAACAAAAACAATTATCTTTCTATCAGTTATACTTTCTGAGAATTGGTGCTCACAAGATTACATAGAGTTATAATGGAGAAAATGACAACACCCATTTTCCAAGACCCTGGGGGTCAGGGGCTCAAACAAAATATCAGGAGCACATCTAGACCACAGACTGAGATTTATGCAAAAACAACTATCTTTCTATCAATTATACTTTCTGAGAATTTGTGCTCACAACTGTCAAGATTACATCGAGTTATATAGAAGAAAATGACCACACCCATTTTCCAAGACCCTGGGGGTCAGGGGCTCAAACAAAATATCAGGTGCACAACTAGACCACAGGCCCATTATAATGAAAAAAGAATTCATTTTGTACTATTCACAGATTCAGAGGATTTGCGCTCACAAGAAAAGTTCAACGGACAGACAGACGGCCGGACACAGGGAGATCGCATAAGCTCGACTGGTCTTAGACCAGTAGAGCTAAAAAGACTTTATTAATCTTCAGCAAGCAGTTTGAAGTAATCAATGCTTAAAAAAGAGAATAGGATATTTTGAAAAATGTTCCTACCATTTTGCCTGATAACTATTTGATACTTTGGGGTACCAGAAAATGCCCTTATCATACATGTACAAAGTCCTGGCTCTACATGGTTTAATGCTATTCTAAACTCAACATACGTATCTTTACAAACATAAGAATTCAGACAGAGGTTAGATTATTGTGTTCTATAGATGAAGTAATTAAGGGTAATTACAGCTGGGTATGCTTGGAGGTGGAGTAACAGACCAGTACGGGCTATCACCAGTGGTGTATAATGGCTTGCCAGGGAATGCTTCAGCTGTAGAAGAAATAGTAGAGCTTATTTCTTCACCATTCACCGCATTACTTTCTTCCAATACTTTCTGATTAGTCACAGAAAGGCCAAAATATTGTCTTGCGGAGTTTACACATATTCTGTCTCAAACTTATACTCATCAATACATTAGCCATTATCTACCGGTATATCAAGGAGTGATCTGTCCAGCAAGTATGAATACTTAATTATGTATCTTTATATGATTTTGACAAAGTTCATTAAAATACTGTTTTGGGGTTATTTTCAGGCAGAATAGTATCAATTGATTTTTAACAAAAAAAAAAAAAAAGAAAAAAAAAAAGAAAAGAAATTAGGGCATGAAGGGAATGATTTCATAAGACATATGCAACAGAATGGGTAAATGAGGTTTTAACTTCTGTTCTTCAAAGAAAATGCAGGTTAATTTCTACAGTGAATGAAGTATTAGATATTTAACATGTTCATGGTCAGACTATGTTTAAATGCATAAATTCCTTCTTCCAACTCTTTCGTACCTCAAAGAAAATGCAAGTTAAGTTCTACAGTGAATGAATTATTACATATAATATTATGTTAGAATATGTTTTAATAGATGCATAAATATCTTAAAATGAGCAAAAAACTAGATTACATGTAGGTACAGTAGGCGAGCGTTGAGTCTGGTAGTAATATGGACTGCTTGTAATACTAGTAGGATTTGGAGGATACACACCTGCTGTGATAGAGAATAACTCATGTTGTACATACATGAATCATATATTATATAATATACATTGTATTAATAAATTGTTTCCATGCATAGTGTAACAATGTACATCACAAAAGCAAGTCTTTTGAAGCAAATAACAATAAGACACTGCTAAAGACGGTATGGCAAAGTAAGTTTTTGTCACTAACTGGGTCAAGGTCACTAGGTCAAATATTAAAGCATACATTGAGAGGTCTTGTCAGAGGCAACCTACATGTATAACATAAAGCTTCTACTGCATGCAGTTCCTTAGATTTTGCTTAAACCAGGAACTTTAACCAAAGTCTTTAACTAGGTCAAAGTCCAAGGTCAAGGTCACTAGGTCCAATGTTACTGCATAAATTGAAAGGTCTCATCATGACCAACCTAAAAGTATAATATAAAGTTTCTACTGCAAACAGTTCTTTAGATTTTGCTTAAACCAGAAACTTTAACCAAAATCTTTAACTAGGTCAAAAGTCCAAGGTCAAGGTCACTAAAGTACTAACAGCCAGTTAAGAAAACAGAAATTTTGATTTTACGTGAAAACGCTTTGAGATAGACACATATGAATATCGAGAAAAATATTCAATTTTTAGAGCACTGTTTGAAAATAAAATTTTATTTTGATATCATTTTTGCGTTTCCCCTCTGCACATATGAAAATAACATAGTAAATCATCATTTCCATGCACTAAGTCATTAAAACATACACTGGTCAAGTTTGATTAATGCAATAGCCATAATCATAGTTGTACACATAGATTTATGCCTGAACGATCAGTGAATATCTTCTACCTGTATGAATAGGTATTGCCGTTTTATTTAATATACTCGACCCTTGTTTAGAAAAACGACTTAGATAATTTCTGAGCGTAAAATGTTGCTATTTTCCTATGAGTACACCAAAAATGATGTCTTATATGGTTAAAAAAGCTAGGTTTTTGAATAGTGCTTTTCCTTCTGCATTACCATTTACATTTTCTGGTAATAATTTTTTGCCGTTTACAAATAAAAGGGAAATTTCCGTTTTCTCAAGAACCTATTAGTACTTTAGGTCCAATGTTACGGCATAAATTGAAAGGTCTGGTCATGGGCAACCTACATGTATAATATAAAGTTTCTACTGCATACACTTCCATAGATTTTGCTTAAACCAGGAACTTTAAACAAAATCTTTAACTAGGTCAAAGTCCAAGGTCAAGGTCACTAGGTCAAATGTTACGGCATAAATTGAAAGGTCTTGTCATGGGCAACCTTCATGTATAATATAAAGTTTCTACTGCATATAGTTCCTTAGATTTTGCCTCAACCAGAAACTTTAACCAAAATGTTGACGACAGACGGACATCGTCAATCCATAGACCGGAATTGCTTTGCAATCCGGCCAACAAAATTGATAAGATCTCTAAAAGAATTCCATACACCAGAGATTATAAGAGAAGTTGAGATCTTTACATGACCTTGTATATATATGGGTATATCTTTTGCAGGTTTCTGTTATTCAATACAAAAACAAAAGGATAAATTTCATGCAAAACTTTGATAGTTTGCTCCTTAGTCATGTTAAGTCATAAAATAAAACACCGCTAAAGACGGTATGGCCAGATTGCAAAGTAAGTTTTTGTCACTAACTGGGTCAAGGTCACTAGGTCAAATATTACAGCATACATTGAGAGGTCTTGTCAGAGGCAACCTACATGTATAACATAAAGTTTCTACTGCATGCAGTTCCTAAGACTTTGCTTAAACCAGGAACTTTAACCAAAGTCTTTAACTAGGTCAAAGTCCAAGGTCAAGGTCACTAGGTCCAATGTTACTGCATAAATTGAAAGGTCTCATCATGGCCAACCTAAAAGTATAATATAAAGTTTCTACTGCAAACAGTTCTTTAGATTTTGCTTAAACCAGAAACTTTAACCAAAATCTTTAACTAGGTCAAAAGTCCAAGGTCAAGGTCACTAGGTCCAATGTTACGGCATAAATTGAAAGGTCTGGTCATGGGCAACCTACATGTATAATATAAAGTTTCTACTGCATACATTTCCATAGATTTTGCTTAAACCAGGAACTTTAACCAAAATCTTTAACTAGGTCAAAGTCCAAGGTCAAGGTCACTAGGTCAAATGTTACGGCATAAATTGAAAGGTCTTGTCATGGGCAACCTTCATGTATAATATAAAGTTTCTACTGCATATAGTTCCTTAGATTTTGCCTCAACCAGAAACTTTAACCAAAATGTTGACGACAGACGGACATCGTCAATCCATAGACCGGAATTGCTTTGCAATCCGGCCAACAAAATTGATAAGATCTCTAAAAGAATTCCATACACCAGAGATTATAAGAGAAGTTGAGATCTTTACATGACCTTGTATATATATGGGTATATCTTTTGCAGGTTTCTGTTATTCAATACAAAAACAAAAGGATAAATTTCATGCAAAACTTTGATAGTTTGCTCCTTAGTCATGTTAAGTCATAAAATAAAACACCGCTAAAGACGGTATGGCCGGATTGCAAAGTAAGTTTTTGTCACTAACTGGGTCAAGGTCAATAGGTCAAATAAAACAGCATAAATTGAAAGGTTTTGTCAGAGGCTACCTACATGTACATGTATAAAATAAAGCTTCTACTGCACCTAGTTCCATAGATTTTGCTTAAACCAGGAACTTTAACCAAAATCTTTGAGTAGGTCAAAGTCCAAAGTCAAAGTCAATAGGTCAAATGTTACTGCATAAATTGAAAGGTCTTGTGATGGGCAAGCTTCATGTATAATATAAAGTTTCTACTGCATACAGTTCCATAGATTTTGCTTAAACCAGGAACTTTAACCAAAATGTTTGAGTAGGTCAAAGTCCAAGGTCAAGGTCACTAGGTCAAATGTTACTGCATAAATTGAAAGGTCTTGTCATGGGCAAGCTTCATGTATAATATAAAGTTTCTACTGCATATAGTTACTTAGATTTTGCCTCAACCAGAAACTTTAACCAAAATCTTTAACTAGGTCAAAGTCCAAGGTCAAGGTCATTAGGTCAAATGTTACTGCATAAATTGAAAGGTCTTGTGATGGGCAAGCTTCATGTATAATATAAAGTTTCTACTGCATATAGTTACTTAGATTTTGCCTCAACCAGAAACTTTAACCAAAATCTTTAACTAGGTCAAAGTCCAAGGTCAAGGTCATTAGGTCAAATGTTACGGCATAAATTGAAAGGTCTTGTCATGGGCAAGCTTCATGTATAATATAAAGTTTCTACTGCATATAGTTCCTTAGATTTTGCCTCAACCAGAAACTTTAACCAAATTGTTGACGGCAGACAGACGGACGGACATCGTCAATCTATAGGCCGGAATTGCTTTGCAATCCGGCCAATGAGAGAGCATACTTATTATCTTCCACCTTGGAGAATGGGATTAACTATATTTTGAAATTGATGTTTGCTAGTGGTAAATGACACCTGCTTTAAAACTCAAATTGTGGAAGTAAAATGACCATCCAATAGCATGACCTAGGAAGTTAGCTAAATTGTACATGCTACCAAAGAAATGTGGCCATGCACAAATGCATTTATCAAATCTCAACTTCCCTTGTAATGAAAATAAAACACCGCTAAAGACGGTATGGCCGGATTGCAAAGTAAGTTTTTGTCACTAACTGGGTCAAGGTCAATAGGTCAAATAATACAGCATAAATTGAAAGGTTTTGTCAAAGGCAATCTACATGTATAAAATAAAGTTTCTACTGCATACAGTTCCATAGATTTTGCTTAAACCAGGAACTTTAACCAAAATCCTTAACTATGTCAAAGTCCAAGGTCAAGGTCACTAGGTCAAATGTTACGGCATAAATTGAAAGGTCTTGTCATGGGCGAGCTTCATTAATAATATAAAGTTTCTACTGCATACAGTACCATAGATTTCGCTTAAACCAGGAACTTTAACCAAAATCTTTGAGTAGGTCAAAGTCCAAGGTCAAGGTCACTAGGTCAAATGTTAGGGCATAAATTGAAAGGTCTTGTCATGGGCAAGCTTCATGTATAATATAAAGTTTCTACTGCATATAGTTACTTAGATTTTGCCTCAACCAGAAACTTTAACCAAAATGTTGACGGCAGACGGACGGACGGACATCATCAATCTATAGACTGGAATTGCTATGCAATCCGGCCAACAAAAAGAACAAGTCTATTGAAGAAAGCATGGCACTATTTGAACTTGAATATTTGAGATTTCAGATAACTTTCTGGTTTCCTCTTATTTTCAGTCTTCATTTCTTGTTTTCAAAGATTAATGACATCTATTCTACATGTACGATGATGTTCAAAGCTATTTTTGGTTTCAAATTTTCTATCTTTAAAAACTATACTTAGGCTCCAAAGCTTATATTTGCATACCTGGCTACTTTTTCTTCAAAATTGTCCCCTCCCTATGAGTCACTCCCCCAAAAAATTCTAAACTTGGCAAGAATTGTTCAATTTCTCACCTTTTTTGTTTTCAGAAAACCAGCTTTTGTCAAGCTCATTGTCTTCGAAGTTCTATTGTTTTGTGGCAGTTCAAAGTTTATGTTCATGAACGAAATGATTAAATCAAAACTTAAAGCAGCATGTTCCGACTTCGGGTTGTATAGGGTTTGATCCTTGTAATACATATTTCTTAACATAGATTATTCCATGTTATGGTCATTCATCAGTGTACCAAGTATAAAATCCGATACCTCCCCCATTCTGGACATACGGGCATTCGAAATATCAGCTGTAGCCACACCTCTTCATAAATTTTAATGAGCAGGAGAGCTCTGAGGAACAAAGTGATTAGATGCATATACCGATTTAGTAGGCTATTCTGATGATTATTCTAAACAATGAGAGGTGAAGTAGACCTTGTATGTTTCTTTCAAACAGTAACGATAAAATAATGTGTATCAACGATTTAGGACTGATTATATAATCTTACTTACTTGTCCAGCAAAATATCAGCTACTTCGTGGTGTGTGATGAAATTTAACTCATTTTTCACCCAATTTTATATATCCATTTGGTCTCTTATACATACTTTCCATACTGTTCTTTCAGTATATCTTCTTTTTGTTCTTTCTCTATCCTAATCTAAGTATCAATGTTTTTCCCTCTTTTCCGTTGAGAGTGTAAGCTACTTCTCATGTTTGTTTTGATTTGTTCAACAAAAAAAGCCGAAATATGCACGCGTGATGACTGGTCTATCCCAAACATGGGCAATTTTTGTGGTGCCACAAAAATTCATTTTTAAATTCATTTATTATGATAACTTTAGTGACCTTTGGTCAACAATTTTGGTATTGACAGAATGTTTATAACTTCTAACATCCAGGAATAAAACACAGCTAAAGACGGTATGGCCGGATTGCAAACTAAGTTTTTGTCACTAACTGGGTCAAGGTCAATAGGTCAAATTATACAGCATAAATTGAAAGGTTTTGTCAGAGGCAATCTACATGTATAAAATAAAGTTTCTACTGCATACAGTTCCATAGATTTTGCTTAAACCAGGAACTTTAACCAAAATCCTTAACTAGGTCAAAGTCCAAGGTCAAGGTCACTAGGTCAAATGTTACGGCAAAAATTGAAAGGTCTTGTCATGGGCGAGCTTCATTAATAATATAAAGTTTCTACTGCATACAGTACCATAGATTTTGCTTAAACCAGGAACTTTAACCAAAATTTTTGAGTAGGTCAAAGTCAAAGGTCAAGGTCACTAGGTCAAATGTTAGGGCATAAATTGAAAGGTCTTGTCATGGGCAAGCTTCATGTATAACATAAAGTTTCTACTGCATATAGTTACTTAGATTTTGCCTCAACCAGAAACTTTAACCAAAATCTTTAACTAGGTCAAAGTCCAAGGTCAAGGTCACTAGGTCAAATGTTACTGCATAAATTGAAAGGTCTTGTCATGGGCAAGCTTCATGTATAATATAAAGTTTCTACTGCATATAGTTACTTAGATTTTGCCTCAACCAGAAACTTTAACCAAAATCTTTAACTAGGTCAAAGTCCAAGGTCAAGGTCACTAGGTCAAATGTTACGGCATAAATTGAAAGGTCTTGTCATGGGCAAGCTTCATGTATTATATAAAGTTTCTACTGCATATAGTTACTCAGATTTTGCCTCAACCAGAAACTTTAACCAAAATCTTTAACTAGGTCAAAGTCCAAGGTCAAAGTCACTAGGTCAAATGTTACGGCATAAATTGAAAGGTCTTGTCATGGGCAAGCTTCATGTATAATATAAAGTTTCTACTGCATATAGTTCCTTAGATTTTGCCTCAACCAGAAACTTAACCAAAATGTTGACGGCAGACGGACATCGTCAATCTATAGACCAGCATTGCTTTGCAATCCGGCCAAAAATAGAGATTTGTCCTATAGACCTTTTCGGGCTATGGTTATTTTTAAAATTTGACCTTTAACCCCGCGCATGCGCAAATCGTGGGGGGCAAAACTTGCCCCCAGTTCAATGTAAACAAAGCGCTGTGCACTGTAAACAAACACGAGAAAGCTCGAATCACTTCATAAATTGTAATTTTTTTATAATTTATAGTTGAAGTATGATTTTTATGGATTTTATAATTTATAGATTAGATAACTTGATGATTTTTACTATGCTAAATATTTTAAATAATCCAATTTTCATGGTCGAACCTAATAACGAGATTCCATAGTGCCGGGTAAACCATTGAAACTATATTGCTAATCCGGCAATTTTAAAAGTAACATCCCAATTAATAAATCGTTGTTTTGACAAGTACACACGTGTCAATTAACCATGCAGGGAACGTAATTGTCGGTACCTGCTAGTTGTGAAAGTCATCACTCAGAGCGTGTTATCGCCCTGCGGTCATTTCAAAGATAGGGGGAGGGAAAAAAGATTTAATATTAATTAATAATCTTTAAAAAATAACGTAATAGCATAGAGTACGTTTAATCTACATAACCTGATTTAACTGAGGTCAACGTGAATTTTTATTGTACATTCTCATTGCACACGGCAAGTTTTAATCGGGACTTTTTCTCTATATCGATACTTTTTTTCCCTTCTTCTTTTTTTTTTATGATTCAAGGATTGTGTCATATTAAAAAAGCTCACTTAAAAAAAATAAAGGAATCAAAGAGGGATTCTTAAAAAATAGATTAACGAAAATCTTAACACAATGAAGAAAAAATGAAAAAATCAAAAACGTGTTTGTGAAACACGCATGCACCCGACGGAATGTAAATAATTTGCAATGAATGATGGATTTCTCTTAGCATTCATGTCGTTTTTACAAATGGTCAAGTTCAAGGCGCCAAACATTGTGTATTTTAGATAAATTTGTTTTTAATTGAAGAATTAGTAGAGGTATAAAGAAATCTGCTTAGTTGGATGATAATTCTACGGTCTTTATGTGCGAATTTAATAAAATAAAAATTATATAATAAAATTGAGAATTACCTGTGTACTTATATGTATATAATCGAATTTTTCGTTTACTATCTTTAAGTTTTACTAAGCTTTAGATAACTTAAATTTCATTTCTTACAAAGAATTTCCAAAACTCCTCTGGGACCTTTATGCTGCCATAATTTTTTTTTTCGGAGGGGGGGGAAGGGGGGGGGGGGTGTTACCGTACAGCGACCTCTTTGCTTTGATATTCTTAATTCATATTTTCTCCAAAACATTTGTATAATAGTCATAATTCCTTGAAGGTTCCACTTTTAATCAATCGTCTCTTTCGAACCAGAGTATCATTTTAGGCATAAAACGGGAAGGGTAATAAGTTCGATCTTCCAAAAAAAAAAAAACAAAAAAAAAAAACAAAAAAGAAACAAAACAAAAAAACAAAAAAACAAAAACAAAACAAAAAAATCAAAGGTCTGAAGGCCCTGAAAGATACTCCACTTAGAACTTGCTGTAACATCTTATTTCACTGTAAGTGTTGATGTTGTAATATTTGGATACACTATGCATATGTAAAGTGTTCATACTTATGTTAGGTACTACAATGTGTTATACTAATAATTACATTGATGAAAGAAAGAATTATGGGACAAAATATTGAAAAATTCTGAGACACAATCCGAGACATTTTTTTCTGACTTATTAATAAAATGTTGTCATGTACCTAATCTAGTCTCGTTATCCCCGTGTCTCGTAACGTATAAGCATTAAATTCTGCATGCAATAAAGACTCATCGTTTTTTTTTTCCGGGTAGGTCCGTTTCATTGCATTAAAAGTCAAAAGATGTAGGTTATTAAACCGGCATTAAATCACTTCCCAGTTTTATAGCTTACGTTTCTCAGCGGCATCCTGAACGTCATTATGATCTCAATAGATTCGGATATATAACAATTAATTCTTTTAAAATAGTGTTTGCATAATTACCATTTCACGTATAGAAAAAAAGAGAATGAAAAAGAAAAGTATACAAACTTATTTTATCAGAAGTATAAGCCCAGGCGAACAGACTGGCCTTTTAATTTCTCAGTGGCACGTGGCCGAGCTGTCAACGGGTACAATTGTTTTACAGTTTCGTTTAAAAAAATATTTACAATGCGTGAATAAAGTCCAGACAATAATTCATTTTTATTTAGTTCGAACCAATCAGAGAACGTAAATCTCGTCACGTGCACACAGT
Organism: Pinctada fucata; assembly: GCA_028142955.1. Taxonomy (NCBI): domain Eukaryota; kingdom Metazoa; phylum Mollusca; class Bivalvia; order Pterioida; family Pteriidae; genus Pinctada; species Pinctada fucata. Next base: position 36,171,304 of record AP027102.1, on the reverse strand, counting down.
CTAAATTTCTATAGACCATCAGCAATTCCGCCATTGCCGTATAAATGAATTCTCATGTAAAAGGAGTCATGAAACGCCAATTTCCTGCAACAACAACATAAAAAAACCTTCTTTGGGCTTGTTCAACCTGACAAATTGCTGTAGACCCTAATGTATACCTATCGTAAAATTATGTGTGACGTCAGGCTTCCAATACTGGACCCTCGTGTGCTTACTGAAATATTTAAGTGTTTTAAAGATTTTTTTTTCCTTTAGGCCAAACCAAATTAATTAAATGTTCTTTGGATTTTCTTGTAAATAAAAGGGTGCGAGCGGGCAAAAATATAATTATTTTATTTTATTTTTTTTAGGTTTTGCAGTTTTTAAGGTGCGAGCGAATGAAATAATTCTATTTTTGATATGGGTTACTCCAGAAATACATTGCTTATGTTTTCAGTACTCAAAAAGGGATCCCCATAGGATTCTGGTGACTAGAAAGCCTTGCACATAGCAGTACAGAAAAGATTTTCGAATATTCCCCCCTCCTTGACTTTCAGTGCTATGTATACGGGACAACAAATTTGCTCCCAACAAAATTTTTTAAACACAAGAAGTATCATTGTCTTCGAATTTTGCACAATCTGAGACTTCTAGAAGCTGCAAGATTTGCAGAAATCAGACCCGACCCTAAAAAATTCCTGAGCCAGAAATTACATGGTACGGGCGAGCATTTTATTTTTATAATATTATTTTTTGAATTTTGAAAAATATGGTGCGGGAAATCCAAAGAACATTAAATTAATTTGGTATGGCCTTAGGTTGATAAACAGGTACATTATCTTCAGCGATCGACTGCTACCCGGGACATGAGGCGCGGCGGGTATTTTTTATCAGAAAAAAAGTCTCGTCAGCGGAAAATTATAGCGTGCAGTGGTATCTGAGAAACAACCAATCGGCCTAATATTATAATTGTGTAACGATGTTTAGACGACAATTACATGACTCTCTTTGAACACCGAAAAAAAAAACCAAAATGGCTTTGGCCTTTATGCTATTTGATGTGTAAGTGTAGATCCAGAAGGGGGGGGGGTGTCCAGACCAACCCTGGATTATTCTTTCTTTTTATGAATGAAAATATTTCATTTTTGCCCTTAAAAAACTCGGACTTTAGGACAACCCCTGAAAAAATTCCTGGATCCGCCCATGAACTTTATATGCCTTATTATAATTTTTTTTGACATGATCCATCTTTGTCTGGATATGCGTCCTTGATAAATCGATTTTTTTTTTCTTTTTGCGGACCTGTTTAGAACCGTTTAAATTAGAACAAGACGCTAGCATTTTTTGGGGCATTACATCGGATGTCTTTGGTTGTTTACCTGAAAATCTAATCGTAAATGACTATCAATTTTTCTGATCACATGACTTCATAGGCAATGTACTATACAAGAAGCCATATTTATAGTTAACAGCTACGGAAAGGAGTTGTATATTTTTATTGAAATGTTGAATCCTACTTGAGACTATATTTGGTTAATGCGTTTGTTTGAAAGAAAGAACACTTGTAAAATAATTGGAAAAATTAAACAAATTTTAAATTAATACATGAACATTTTATAAAATAATCAACTATCTAAATTAGTGGCAAATGTCGTTATATTCAAAACTTTAAAGAGTCAACTGATCGAACTTTTTGTTATTCGTCTTCTCGCTCTCGCGGGACAGTAAAAATCGTTTGCCTACCTGTATATCAGAGAGAGAGAGAGAGAGAATAAAATTTATTTTATTTTTCGACAAAGGCCGGTTTGTTTTGACGGTGAAAATGCATAATTCCGATGTTGATTGAAGTTAGTCATTGGGGGGGGGGGGGGGCAAAATCTTCTCTCATAATCAATTTCAAACTGAAGTTTTTCTCTGATCTATTTTCAACCTTGTAAACAATAACGTATTGATAAACATATAATTTTCCTGAATTGAAAAAAAAAAATAAACACATCTTTTACAAAATAGCGATAATACTCATTAAATTCAAACAGCTATGAAACATCCCTACTTCTGAAGTCCGTGAGGTAATGATTGACAGCTGACCCGAATCGGTAAAAGGCGGGGCAATTGGGCCTTTTAAACTTAAGAAAAAAAGTTAGTTGTTGCAAGGACTTGGTTGTTGAGTCAGACGTTGTTTTCGTATCTGATGAGAACATAGCAGTACTATGTCGGCATTACAAAATAATACGCATTGAAAAATTCAGAATTGTTGCGTATCAATAAATATTTAGTTTACCTTGCAAGCTAATCACAGAATGCGCGCGCATGAATGTCAAACGGTAGCAACCCGATAAAGCCCAGATGTAAAGTAGTCCAAAGTCGATAACAATTCAAAAAAGATCAAATTTCATCTTGAAAATCTCAACTAATCTTATATTAATTCTATCATTCTATCAAAACATTCGATTCTGATATAAATTTTCCACACGCAAGGTTTGATGTCGAGAAACTGCTGACACAATCTGGAACTATTTATCGCTGCGCACGCAGAAGACGGTAGCTCGAAACGACATGAGAATCGCGAATACAGTAAGAGACTCCTTCAAAAGGAGTATCTTAACAAACAAACAAACAAACAAATTACAATAATTCCTATACTTCCACCATCTCTTTATTATTCCGAAAACAGACATTCTTACGCCGCCGAACCCCGGTTTGAATTCCTATTGAAACATGATGATGTTCTTCGTTGATGCCGTCTTATAAGTGTGCGATTACGTACAATGAATATTCATGTTTGAAGTTTTATTTCTTCAAAATGGTAAAAGAAGCTGTAGAATTGGAAATAGTGAGAAAATATCACATTCCCCAGCGAGAAATACTTTTAATCAATGACTTGTAAACAATGCAAGATAAGTCTTCGTTATTATTTAGATATATGAATATATATATATATATTTTTTTTCAAACAGTTGCCTGTTGTTGTGGAAATAACCAGTTCTAACCGGTTTTGATTTTGTGTTTATTAATTAATGGCTCTGATGACTGTCGGTCAACAATCGCAAGTAAACATAGCTTGAGCGTCGGGGTATTAAACTGAACTGACCGGGCGGGGCTTATTTTCACCTGAGTCATCAAAAGAGTATACTTCTGGCCAGGTGATATAAAGTGTAAAAATTGCAGGTTACGTAATGAGTTTTTTAGTCTAATTACTAATGTATGTATATAATTCATAGTCTATCTATACTAAAACTTATTTGACTGTCTCATTCGCTTGATTAAGTAGCTCCGCCTGGTCAGGTAACTTTTCTACGAAAATACCATACGTAACAAGTAGAACTCCTATTTTCTAGATAGATAAATGATTTTTATTTCACCTTCTATTGTATTTCTAAAATGTTTTCACTGACTTCCTAGAAGTATAACGCTTGTCACAAAGTCGAAAGGGATCCAGATTTCGGGTCGTCGTATCTCTATGCAAGGGAAATTTACACCTGAAATTCAGCTGTTTTTCTACTTTTACATAAAAAATAACAACAGAAGGCGATCAAAATTAGTTAATTAAGACATAAAGAACATATTTTTATTCAGTTTAACGCATGTCATTCGCGCTATTTGCATAAATCGGCGATGTTTGTTTACATAGCTGTATAAGAAATACATGGTTCTCGCCCTACACAGTATTGCGCATGCGCGAACACGATGCATGATGGGATAGAAAATTATAAATATTCAAGGCGCGTGAAAAGGTCTATATCTTTTTTATAAAGCATATTTTCGTCTGAAGGTAGAACGTGCTGCTTTAAAATGATATACATGTACAACAACAAAACATCCCTCTACCCAAAGCAATAGCAAAAGATGACTTGTATCAGTACTGAACATGGATGACATACCTGCAGGTTGGAGGGGAGTAGGGTTATATGCCTGCTGAGGTAGATAACCATATGCTGGTATTGTAGGGTTGATGGCCGGATACTGTGGTCTATACATAGAACCAGCCTGGTAGCCTGCACCTGTGCAAATTTACCAGTTTAAATACATCACTGTACATAATTGTTTAATGACCAATGACAGATGTAAATGCAGGGGTCTAAAATTTCCATTTCCCATTACCTGGGGCAAGTGAACTTGTTGAACGTTTTTTCCTCTTCATTCAGATTTCTTCCTTATCTCATTCTATAGAAAGGGTTTTAATCTGAATATTCTGAAGAATCAAGCACTAGATTGACTAAACATACCACATTTCGATAAGTTTCAGTATAACTATAAGACCCATCCTTCAGGCAAGTGATTTTTGAGTCGGGCAAGTAAATTTTAAGCCTCGAGTTTCCAGTGGCAAGTAGATTTTGAAAAAAATTCTAGACCCCTGAAATATGCAAGACAAAGATATGTATCACACTGACTGGTGTCAAATTCAACGAGTTACATTGTACAGTTGTAATAATTCTTTATCAGTTTATTGTATTAAACTTGGGAAAAGTCAAAGTATACATGTAGTCCCTAGCCCTTGGTGGAAAATAACTGAGAAACTATTATCTTCAGCATTCACTGATTCAGACTAAACAGGTAAGTCTTGGCTACCTTGAGACATGGTTTACTCATTTTCAACATTACCATGTCATATATACATCATGTACTAAATTTATTTGTATTGCCTATAACCAAATAGTAAGCATTGCTCCTTAGCAACAAGGTTCATTTCACTTTGATTCTCACTATGAGTTTGAGTCGTAATTTCCACTGTCTGTGTTTTTATGAAGATTATACAAAGCATTTTATCATGCACCCACCTCCCCCTTTCCATACTACATACGCAAATTTACACACCAACTATGAGTAAGAAATACACGTATGACAAGAACAAATCCTTTAACTGATAGAATTGTTTTGTATTTCAATTACATGTAGAAGTGTTACATGAATATTTGCAATTAAAAATGTAGTAAATAGAACAAAATTCTACATGTGCATGTTTAAATAGTATGCTAAATCTCTCACCATGCTAACATTGACAATTACCTGCATGGGAAAGTTGAGGATTGATACAGTCCTGTTTGTATGAGAGTGGTGGTCCTGTTAAAGGCTGTCCTGGATAGAACATCCCCACACCCCCGGTGTGGGCGTATCCCATAGAGGCCTGGCTGGGCATGGGGTGCTGTACCGGCATGGTGGGTGGTGCAGGGACAGGAGGTCTTACAAAGTTCATGATCTAATACTTCGACCCATGCTCCTTGGTAAGGAAATCACTCGGAAACTATGTACTTCTAGATACATGTAATCTGGAAATTAAACATAGGGAATCACAGATTATGAAGCTCATCTCGTGACAGCAAAATTCAATCCAAACATATTTCAAAGTACATGTACATGTATATTGGCTTTAAGGTATCTGATGTACAATAGGGCATTTTTCCATGCCTGGTAAGGTATTATAAACTTTATATTTTCTGAAAGGTTATAATGCCCACTGCTTAGAAATAATAATTTGGAGGCCAGAAAAACAAAGGGGAACAAGTTAAAAGTCATGTTTGTAAAACATTAATGCCCCCCAACCCCTTCTGTGATTAAAGTCTGTCACAACTTTATACTTGCATTGATACAACCTATGGGGGTATAAAGTAACAGTTTCATTTCAATATGTAACTCCACTCAAGAGATATTGAACAGAAACCCTGAAGTTTTGGTGTTTTTCAAAGTGCAAGGGGCATAACTCTGTCCAAATTTTTTTGATCGGACCTTAATATGAACTTGACCAAGATTTTCATTTGATGTGTCTGTATACAAAATTTCATTTTTATATGTAACTCCACTCAAGAGATATTGAACGGAAACCCTGAAATTTTGGTATTTTTCTAAATGCAAGGGGCATAACTCTGTCAAATTTTTTTTGATCGGACCCAAATATGAACTTGACCTAGATTTTTGTTTGATGTGTCTGTATACAAAATTTCATTTCAATATGTAACTCCATTCAAGAGATATTGAACGGAAACCCTGAAATTTTGGTATTTTTCAAAATGCAAGGGGCATAACTCTGTCAAAATTTTGTTGATCGGACCCAAATATGAACTTGACCTAGATTTTCATTTGAAGTGTCTGTATACAAAATTTCATTTCAATATGTAACTCCATTCAAGAGATATTGAACGGAAACCCTGAAATTTTGGTATTTTTCTAAATGCAAGGGGCATAACTCTGTCAAAATTTTTTTGATCGGACCCAAATATGAACTTGACCTAGATTTTTGTTTGATGTGTCTGTATACAAAATTTCATTTCAATATGTAACTCCACTCAAGAGATATTGAACGGAAACCCTGAAATTTTGGTTTTTTTTCGAAGTGCAAGGGGCATAACTCTGTCAAAATTTTTTCGATCGGACCTTATTACAAACTTGACCTGGATTTTCATTTGATGTGTCTGTATACAAAATTTCATTTCAATATGTAACTCCATTCAAGAGATATTGAACGGAAACCCTGAAATTTTGGTATTTTTCGAAATGCAAGGGGCATAACTGTCAAAATTTTTTTGATCGGACCCAAATATAAACTTGACCTAGATTTTTGTTTGATGTGTCTGTATACAAAATTTCATTTCAATATGTAACTCCATTCAAGAGATATTGAACGGAAACCCTGAAATTTTGGTATTTTTCAAAATGCAAGGGGCATAACTCTGTCAAAATTTTGTTGATCGGACCCAAATATGAACTTGACCTAGATTTTCATTTGAAGTGTCTGTATACAAAATTTCATTTCAATATGTAACTCCATTCAAGAGATATTGAACGGAAACCCTGAAATTTTGGTATTTTTCTAAATGCAAGGGGCATAACTCTGTCAAAATTTTTTTGATCGGACCCAAATATGAACTTGACCTAGATTTTTGTTTGATGTGTCTGTATACAAAATTTCATTTCAATATGTGAATCCATTCCAGAGATATTGAACGGAAACTGATGTTGCGGACCGACCGACAGACCGAATGACAGACCGACAGACCGACTGACAGCGGCAAACCTATATGTCCCCTCTTCTTCGAAGGGGGGCATAATAACTGATGAAGCATTCAAAATATCAGAATGGAGTTCAAGGTCAAGGTACATGTAACTTTGTCAAATATTTTGATGTTAAAATGTAGTAAACTAGTAAACATGTTTGCACTATGTATGAATGTGAAATCCTTAATAACAAAATGTAGTACCAGTACTTGTTAAGATAAATGTGTGTATGAAATGTGAAATGCATACCCATCGCTATACCTACATTTGTACAGATAAGTTTACTCTGTAGACTTCTTAATGAAATAACTGTTTTTTAGGTCAAACTTCAAGGTCAATAAAATGTATGCAATGCAACACAAAGCATAGCATCCCCTCGCATATATAAATCAATGTACTCACTCAGGCTGTATACAAGGATTTTAACCAATTCCAATCTGTGACCTTGACCTTTGACTTGTGACCTTGAAAATCAATAGGGTTGTTCCTCTTGTCATAAGCAATTGGTTTATGAAGTTGGGTTATGATCCAATCAAAACTGCATCCTTTAGGCTGTTAACAAGATTTTAGAACATTTCCAATCTGTGACCTTGACTTTTAACCTATGACCTTGACTATCGATTGGATTTTTCCTTATGTCATAAGCAATCAGTGTATGAAGTTTAGTTAAGGTCCAATCAAAACTGCATCCTCTAGGCTGTATACAAATATTTTGACCACTTTCAATCTGTGACCTTGAAAATCAATAGGGTTCTTCCTCTTGTCATACGGTAAGCTATCACTGTATGAAGTTTGGTTAAAATCCAATCAGAACTGCACCATCTAGGCTGAATGCAAGGATTTTGACATTTTCCAATCTGTGACCTTGACCTTTGACCTTGAAAATCAATAGGGTTCTTCCTCTTGTCATAAGATTATCTTATCAGTTTATAGTCATGATTATTTTGTGTATTGAATACCGGTATCTTGAAAGTATTGCCACTGATAGACCGTGAAATACGTTGGTACGTGTTTTGCGAGAGCAATTTCTGCGGTCGAAAAGACATTGGTTCTACATGTACATTAAACAAAAAGACATTGGTTCTACACGTACATTAAACATGTTAAACTAGAACTGCCTTAAAGTGGACAAATTATACCCCCAATGGGACATTTTTTTAATAAATGGGACCGTTTATGATGCAACGTGAAAAGCCTACCATTATAGTTTGCAAAAAATCTGCTTTCAAATCTTCTAAAATTAAACTGCAACATAAGTCCAAAGTCACAAGGTCAAAAGTCATGATACCAAACTGTGGTACTCTTTGTGGTGAATGTTTGTATGAAATATGAAAGACCTACCATTTATAGCATGAAAGAAATCTGCTGTCAAAACTTACATGTATTAACCGGACAGACAGACTGACAGACAGACGAACGGACGGAAAGGATGATTCCTATATACCCCCCTAAACTTCGTTTGCGGGGTGTATAATAATCAGTCCTGTAACCTTGACCTTTGACCCCAAAATCAATAGGGGTCATCCTTGACCTAAGGTGAGTAAGACTAAAGTGTATGAAGTTTCATTGCACTACCATGTATCATTCATACTTGACTAAGTCTGGAAACCAAGACGCCCATCCAACCGTCTCACATCAAATTACCGTAAGAGCCGAGTTTTGTAACTCGGCTGAAGTAACTCGGCTGAAAATAGGTCAAGAAGAAGATAGATAAACTTATCGCCAATTTCTAAACCAACCCTAGCGATGCTCGTACATGTATATAATGGTAGTCTATTTTAGCTTGGTAATTTCAGTTTAGAGGCAGAAAGTAAAGATACAATGTAAAATTTCATTGTCATCATAGTCGTCAGAAATAAAATATTATAATTTCATCAAGGTGGATTCATGTGCATATATGTCGCGAGCCGTTGTTACTTTCAATCATTATTATACAATGTATTTCAAGACTCCAGACTTTATTGGCACAACTTAAAAATGAAGTTTTATAGATTGCTTTGCAATTCTCAATCTTTGCTTACGTTTTATGGTTGTCATGCTGTGAGTTGTTGTGAACTGTGCGGTCAATCTAAAACGTCAAAATATGATCATGATGATGTGAAAACCTTTTTTCGCAAATAAATCCCTCGCGCAATACGGAAGATCGCAAATACTTCTGACCAAGACTATACGAATGTTCTGGCGCACTTTTCGACTGTTCTCCATTGTTATGACATCATCAATTTACTTGGGCAGAAAAGGTGCCCAAGTTTTGAACAATGGTTTAGGTAGGTGACTAAATGAAAAATCTGAACAGACACGCCGCATGCGCTGTATTTGCGATCTTGCGTATTGATAAAACTATCTTCCAGTTGTACATGTATATCAACATGATCAACACATCTTTTAATTAGGCAGTCGTTTGTACTACTGGTAAAGGTGCTAAATGATTGTACAAACAATTCAATTAAGCAAAGTACATATTAGTGACATTAATTACCGCAAACGGACAACATACCGTAATCGAAACTTGAAGGCCGGATCAAGAATCAAAACTTGAAGGGCAGATCAAGAAGGGCAACAAGAGGAAAACAGGAGGGCATCAAGGGCGTGAGGGAGAGTTAAGGGCACGACATCCTTCTATTTTGGCCTAGCGGGAACACTTAGTTACATCTTGTTCTTATTGTACACGTGTCTTTTTTCTGTTATTCTTACTATTTCATTTACAAAATTTAATCGTGGTCGGGGTTTATGGAAATTTAACAATAGTTTGCTTTACGATAAAAATTAATAGTCAAATCTTAGAAATCCGAAAAAATATTCAGTCCCTGTCTATAACTGCAATGCTATTGACACGATATCCGATAAAGAAACACAATTCGTGATACGCGATCAATTGTTCCTTGAAACTTTGTTAATGGAAATACGCGGTAAATCCATTTCTTTTTCATCTTATAGACAGAAGAAAAGAAGAGAAAAAGAAAATTCACTTATAGAGGAAATAAATAATATAGAAAATCTGAAAACCATTTAAGTGAAGACAGTATAGAAATTTTAGAAAATAAAAGATCAGAACTAGAGAAAATACGAAAGGATAAACTAAATGGTGCCTTTGTCAGATCAAGAGCTAAATGGAATGAAGAAGGGGAAAAACCCTCGAAATATTTTTGTCAACCTGAGTTAAGAAATTTCACCAGTAAATTAATTCCTAAAATACGCGAAGAAAATGGCAATTTGATAGCAAATCAAGATGATATACTCAAAAGCACAAAAACATATTTCGAAAAAATTTACTCCTTTAGAGAATCCGACATAAATAAGTTTAAGGGGACAACAGTTTTTCTGTCATTTGCTAAATTATTATCCTCTTACATGGGTACTGGTGTCAGAACAGTTTCCAGACAGTCGCTCTTTTCAAGTACTTTCAAAGAAATTATTTTCAAAATTCTGTGACAATTTTATAGATTTTTAAATGCAGAATTCAAATCATGAATCATATAAACAAAATTTTGAATCTAAGATGCTTTTATCACACCACCTTTTTACCTCTTTCTGCCCCGTTTAATATCGCGCACTGGGGGAAGTCACCAAGAAACATACTATTTTAATATACGTGATTTGAGAAGTTTTGGTTCTATTTTCAAAATTATTTTTACACAGTCATTTGTCGAAAAGATTGAAGAAAACAATATCCAAAACTCATCCAGTTTGGGCTGAAATTGATTGAGATTGCAGAGAACGCGAAACTTTGTGATGGATTACTGGTCATTCGGACCAGTAATATGTTAAAGATCACTGGTCCGAACCAATTATTACCGGTCCGAAGAATTTTTACTTTTTTTTCTCAATCAGTGATCGGGAAGGCAAACTTGCTTAACCTTCCACTTACATGTAGACTTCAATGGGCCATTCTCAAAAACAATAGGCCATCTTTCTTCACGACAAGGCCTTTCTAAAAAGGATCGATTTTCGAAAAGCTTTGAAGGCAATGTATGTACAAAACATAACAGACGTTGGCACATTTTTATGCCCCCGGAATCAAAGATTCGGGGGCATATAGTTTTTGGCCTGTCCGTCTGTTTGTCTGTCTGTTTGTCCGAAAAACTTTAACATTGGACATAACTTTTGAATGGGAAGTGTCGATAGGGCTTTCATATTTCACATGTGTATTCCTTGTGACAAGAACTTTCCATTGATTAGGGCTGGGACGATACTGCACCCAGCCGATCCGATACGTATCACGATACCTAATATCCGATACGATACGTATCGCGATACTAAGTTTATTAATAAAACCTTCTCAAAAAAGCTATTTGATGGTATTTATGTACGTCATATAAGCAGCTGTTTTCATTCAACATGATTAATTTATTCAACACTAGCTTTACGTCTAGAATAAAGATGTAAAAGTAAATAAACGGATTTTTTTAGTTGACTAGAAGAATTGAAAAACAAAATCATTTGAAATTACAGTAAGAAGTCATTGGAAAAATCATATCAAAAATCAATGGTCCTAATAATTTTGTCATGTTTACAGTGATCGGGAAGGCAAACTTTCTCAATGGGACTATGGCCCCTTCCACTTGGACTTCAATGGACCATCTCAAAATCAATGGGCCATCTTTTTTAACGAAAGGGCCATTCCAAAAATGATCAATTTTCGAAAAGCTTGTCGGTGCCGTGGTCTAGTGGTAAAGGCCCCGGGCCAGTGACCATAAGGTTGCTGGTTCAAGTCTCACCAGGACCACGGGTCGCCGACATATACTTATGTATGTTCTGTGTTGATACAAAAACATGTCATTGTCTGTGTTGTTTACATGTCTGTTGTGTTGTTTAAACAAATTTAGAAAAGCTTTGATACAATGTATGTATAATAAATACATCAGATGTTAGCACATTTCTTAGTCCTGAAATTCCCAATTTTACCATTTCCAATGAATAATTTACAGTGAATGTATCACAGACCAGCCAAGGTCAAGCTTTTAGCCACCTATCCTGCATTTTTCGTGTCCACGTATGGGCAGCATGTTGAAATTAGGAGGGGGGGGGGGTGACTGCAATTGACATTTCTGTACAAATTTTATTACTTCAGTCTGAACCCATTGACTGACCTCTTAAAATGACACGATAATTTTACCGACGAACGCATACACAAGTACCTTTACGTCGATAAGATACGTAAGTGGACGTTGGGGTCCGTCGATGTTAAATTTTGTGCTCTATTGTGAGTGCTGATGAGATAATCGTCGGGATCTTCTTTAACTCATTGGAGATTTAAATCTCAGGCGCAGAACGAGGATAAAAAAGATTGTCAGAGAAAAATCAGTATTGTATCGTTATAGCAAAGAACCTTTCGGATGAGCGGAGCAATTTTAAGTGAACAGAAGAATTTTGTGCTTCTGACTGGCCATGTACAGTAATCTGTGATCCACACGTTACTGCTACTGGTGTAGATCTACGTTACAACGTAAAAACGAGTACAGAACTTTTAGATAGATTTGAAAACATGGACAACGTAGAATAATGCGCACCAAGGCGCAGCGAGTTGCCGATTTTATGGACCTTTTTTGATCGGAATGGGACTATGTCGCAGGGTGCGTGGCCTTCCCAATCACCGTACAGTTGATATCTATAAGTAAACAGAAAAGAAGTTGGATTTAAACTTGAGTACTTTAACTGTTGAACACGTATTTTTATGTAAATTTTTAACTTAGGTATCGTCGGGGTGTATCGATACTTGGATCGCGAAATAAAATATCGCGATGCATCGATGAATCGGAGTATCGTCCCAGCCCTACCATTGATACCAAAATTTTTGACCTCGTGACCTTGACCTTGACATTTGACCTACTTTTCAAAAACTTTAACATTGGGCATAACTTTTGAATGGTAAGTGATAGGGCTTTGATATTTCACATGTGTATTCCTTGTGACAAGACCTTTCCATTGATACCAAAATTTCTGACCTCGTGACCTTGACCTTTGACCTTTTAACCCAGTGACCTCACATACATGTACTTATCAGAAAATAGTGTTCATACTAACAAAGATGCCACCGGGGGCATTCGTGTTTCACAAACACAGGCTTTATTTTTGTCTTGAAATTCCCAATTCTACTATTTCCAATGAGTAATTCACTGTACACATGTATAAGCCTTAATATAATAAGGCCAAATTTTCAGCCACCTATCCTGCATTTTTCGAATTGTGTCCATGTATAGACAGCTATATTGTAATTTCAGCCTTGTTGATATTAGGAAAGGGGGGAGGGCTGCAATTGACATTTCTGTACAAATTTTATTACTTCAATTTGTATTCTTTCTTTCTTTGTGTATATCCCTCCTCTAGGTAAGGAGCATCCAGTAAAAGTAACTGGTAAAAATTGACTTGAATTTAAATTAAGGGTTCAGATTCATATGTATGGAGTCATTAGATTAAAATATGTACAACACTGTATAAGATGCAATTTTTGTTAAAAACAACAAATCAGTAGATGTTGGACATGGTAAAAACCCTTAAGACTTGATATTTTACATTTATTAAACATTAAAATTGTTGTTATTTGAGAGGAATGGTCGTTTGAAATAATTACACTAAAAGTTCTGTCATTTTTTTTAAAATACCTTAAGACTTATATTTTCAATTATTAGGAACAGTCAGTTGATATAATTGGCATTGCACTAAAAGTTCTATCAAATTTATTAAAATCCAGTTCCTCGGTGGATTTGGTTTAAAATTTAAGTGCTTATTTTACTAAAATTTAAAATATGTTTCTTTTTTTTTATAAGGTAAAATAGGTTTGTTGTTACATTTTGATTTGCCTTTTCGCATGAAATAATTTTTATTTTAGTAAGATCAGGATGTTAATTTAAACGAATTTACAGTACAATATTTACAATAAAAGGATTTTCTTTGAGTAAAAGGGACTAGGGTCGTTTATACCTATTGACATGATCATTTTACGGACGAACGCATACTTAAGTATCCTTACGTAGATAAGATGTACGTAAGTGGACGTTGGAGATTTAAATCTCAGGCGCAGAACGAGGATAAAAAAGAATGTCAAAGAAAAATCAATATTGTATCATAATAGCAATTGTCAATGAATAGAAGAATTTTGTGCTTCTGACTGGCCATGTACAGTAAGCTGTGATCCACATGTTACTGCCACTGGTATAGATCTACGTTACAACGTAAATTTATACGAGAACAGACCTTTAATCAAAAATGTTCACTGTAGAATAATGGGCAACAGGGCAGCGAGTTGCCGATTTTGTAGGCAAGTTTTGATCACAATGGGACTATATATTCGCAGGGCGCGTAGCCTTACCAATCACTGGATCAATCACCGAGTCATGACCGCATGAGTTGACCTCTTATCTTCCGAAGTTCGAAGAAAAGAAAGTGAAACAGCTGAAAAATTTATTCTTACACGGAATTTTTTTTATTTTGACTTTTTAAAATTACTTATTGAGAAAGTGTTTCTGGTCATTCGGACCGACAATTACAACATTTCTATCGGTCCGAGCAGATTTTTACCGGTCATGTCCGTCGGACCGACGAAGTTTCGGTTTCACTGGATTGACAGATTTAAAACCAGGTGTCCGGAAACTGTTCCAGTGATTTGCGAAAAATGGCCAAAATATAGGGTCATAAAATCGGTCTAGAAACCATATTTCTTGAGAGATTTAATATTTTCTTTCAACATGAGTATCTGTGGGAAGGGCATAGCATTATTTGAGAGAAATTTGAATTTCTTCCATTGATGGACGGAGGAGTCATCCCCGAAAAACCTTCAAAATCGTCTGGAAACTGTTCCAACACCAGTACTTGTCCAGGTCCAGGATTACTCCAGAAATGGCTATAATAGCTTTTTTAGTACTTAAAATTATTTCTCCCATATAGCCATTTATAGCTATTATAGCCGCATTTAGCTATTATAGCCATTTCTGGAGTTGTCATGGTCAAACAAGTGTATCTTTCATTTTTGTCTACATGATCATGAATGCTACACAGTGAAAAAGATTGTTGTGTGGTATAGAAATTACCCTTTCTAGTATACTGAAACAATATCTTCCCTTTACAATTGCAGTTTGACAGCTAACGCTAAAAAGTTCACGAAAATGACAAGTCACGTGACTGACCTCCCAAAAAAAACTTTGTTTAGGGGAAATTCTCGGCGCAGTGCACTATTTATGTTTTCAACTACAATAGGCTTGAAAGTAAATCGTTTAACGGTTCTTTACGATTTAAAGAACTTATAAAACAAGTATGCTCTCTACTAATCGTACGTTACCTACAGTTTTCGTATGTACACATGCTTTGTTCTTGTGTGCTGGTTCGCATTTAGCGGGTGATAAACAATAACATTGCGATACAAGAAATAGTACTTCCCAATATTTTCACTAAAAAGGTACTGTTGTATTTCCGACAAAAAGGTAACATAATAACGTTTTCATTAAGGTATAAATGGCTGTTTAAGTGTTGAGAATTAAGTTTTTAAAATTATATAAAAGTTTTTGTTGATTTCGGGTCAATGGCCGCGGAGGAACTTTTCGCGCCAACTTTCAAGATTTGACGTTTTGAGACAAAATCTTGAGTTCGACGTCAGCGCAGTTCGGCGTTGGCGTCGACCTCGGAATATTTTCTGTCTGGACACTTCTAGAAAATATCCAGTTCCTGAATTCACATAAATGTATAATTATAGTACCAGTGGCGGATCCAGCGCCCCCTTTGCCGGGGGTCAAGGGGCGAATTTTGCCGATTTTGACTGAAATATAAAAATGGGCCAAAATTAATATACTTGTTTTGGGAAGAATTTTGGTCAGTGCCGGGGGGGGGGGGCTCCGCAGCCCCTGAATCCGCCACTGAGTACATGTACTTGCAGGGGGACGTATATTGCATACGTCACTCCCTGGTAGTGTATTTTAACGATTGAGTCGTGCCAATGAAGGGTTATATGATGATCAGTTGGTAGGGGGGGGGGGGGGGGGGTTGAGGGAGGGAATTGCATCAGTGAATGATCTAAGTACTGTCCGCGCAGCTCAGTTCAGAAATCGGAAAACTGAAGATTTCTCTACTTTGTCAGCAAATTGTGATTAAAATTAAATTTACATAGGGGGATATCTAGAGATCTCGAACTTTCATAACATTAATTTTGACCTTGTCAACTCTGTTAGAACTGAAGAACAAAAATCTAATTTGCCTATGTTATGGGAGGACCTAGAATTTTGCCCAGACGGGGATGGGGTTTGGGCAGTCTATATATAATCTTAAGGCACGGTCCATTTGATATTCAGGGGGGGGGGGGGGGGGACATGATTTTTTTTTCGCCCTGGGCCAGAGCAAAATTATTTTTTTTTCGTGCAAAGTTTGAGCAAGAATTTTTTTTTCAAACATTAGTGATGTGCAATATGTTAAGAATGCTTGTGTTTTATCAATGGAAATTCTTTATTTTTACTAAAACTCTGACTATATTACTTAAAAAAATTCAATTTACTTCTAAGGAACAGAGATATAAAAGAATTTGATAATATAATCCTCAGTAAACAAAATTTATATAAGGTACAAGTTAGAGGGTAGGAGGGGAGGGTCTTCTAGACAAATGTTCAAATTTAGAATTGTATTATATATAAATTAGTGAAAAATTGAAGTTCTCCTTCAAAGTTTGTATACTAAAATTAGACTCTATGGTGATATGCATCTATCGATTCTATTGAAAAATCAATAGCAATACATTATTCATGTATTGATAATATGCATTCTTTTGATATCCTCAAATAGGAACTTTGCCATTAAAGAAATAATGTTTTAAATTTTCAGGAATTTTAAGCGAAATTTTATGGTAAATCTTCAAATTCAGATTACTTGTGAGAGTAAGATTATCTTTTTCTGACACACCATAAGCAAATTTATCTTCATCAAAATTCAGAGCAAAATTACCCAAGCCCCCCCCCCCCCCCCCCCCCCCCCCCCCGCGAATATGAAATGGATTGTGTCTAAATAAAACACCGCTAAAGACGGTATGGCCGGATTGCAAAGTAAGTTTTTGTCACTAACTGGGTCGAATAATACGGCATAAATTGAAAGAATCTGTCAGAGGCAACCTACATGTATAATATAAAGTTTTTTTTTTTTTTTTTTTTTTTTTTTTATTACATTTTCTGACATATATAGTAACATATATAGACATTACAAGACATTCATACCTTTCACACTCCTTTCACACACATAGATGCAAATGAGTTAAAGAAGTATAAATAATTTTATGAGAAAAAGCATATAATGTAAGTATAGATATTTTTATGAGAACAAGCATATAAAATTGCATATTTTTGTAGATAATGATTAAGATAATGATTAATTAAATTGTATTGGCATTGTTGCAAAATTTCCCCATTTCTCATGAAATTTCTCAATTTTCATATTTTTCTTCAGTATGTAATAATCCATTTCAATATAACGTTTTATATACTGCTTTACTCCTGTGATATGTGGTAGGTTATAATTCATTTTTTGCTGATACATATATTTTTTAACAAGACAAATTATCAAATTAAATGTTTTATATCTTTTGCCAAATTTTCCAAAAATCACATCTGTAATGTTACAAGTATAGTCATAGTCTAAACAAACGGTATTTATCCAATTGAAAACTTCTTCCATAAAATCTGCTGTAATTTGACATGTAAAAAATAGATGGCTAATTGTTTCTGGATGGTTATTACAAAAAGAGCAAGCATTAGAATAAAATATTCTCATTTTAAAAAGAAGATTATTAGTTCCAATTATTCGGTGAATAATTCGAAAGTGAAACCATCTTAATGTAATGTCATTTGATATAGATTTCACTAAATTATTGTGCTGTTTCCACCATTGATTTCCTGGATGAAATTCTAATTCATGTTCCCATTTAGATTCACTGTTTGGTTTTTCATAATTATTGAATACAAAAATATCGTAAAAATCTTTTGAGCCCTTTTCGTGTTTCATTAAAATTTCAATGAATTTTTGTCTAAAAGGTAGGTTTCTTGTTAGAAAAATTACATCTATCATCGAGCAGATTTTCCTAATTGAATTAGTTATTCCGTAAAATAAAGTAAAGGCTGGCTTAAAATCAAATTTGTTACAAAAGTTATCAAAACTAATTATTTTGCCATCATCGTCAAAGAAGTCATAAATATATAAGATTCCTTTATCTGCCCATTCTCTGTAAAAGATTGGTTTTCCATCTACTTTAATATTTGAATTGAACCAAAGAGCATGAAATAATAATGGGTCATTCTTGTCAATAAGATTTCTGAATTCATAAAAAGATAAGAAAACATCTTTCCAAAAAGGATTTCTGATTTTTTCGATTAAATGTTTGTAAAAATAATTACCTAAATTTTGGTATAAGTCAAAGCTACTAGGAAGAGTATCAATCAACAGATTTAGCCATGAAATATTATCCTTGCTTATCATAATTCTACGAATCCAAGTAATTTTAAGACTTTTTATAAATGAGTTTACACAAATCATCCGCATACCACCATTAGAATAATCTTGAATCAAAGTTTTTCTAGCAATTCTGTCTTTTTTACCGTTCCAAATAAATTTGAAAAATATGCTTTCTAATTCTTTAATTATTATTTGTGGTGGATTTGGTAAAGCTATAAATAAATGTATTAATTTTGGTAACAGGATAGATTTTATTACTGTGATTTTTCCGGAAGTACTTATCATTCGTCTATTCCATGAAGTAATTCGGCGTCTAATTTCAGCAATTTTTTCATCGAAATTTATTTTTATAATATTAGACAAATCGACAGAGAATTTAACTCCAAGAAAAGTAAATGGTTCTTGTGTCCATGTCAAATCATATTCCTTGCAAAAATAATTTACCGAATCTGAATCTTTTAGTGAACCTATTTTAATACAGGAAGTTTTTTGGAAATTTGGTTTAAGGCCGGAAAATTTGGAAAATTGCTCAATCAATGAAAGTGTGTTTTTAAGTGAGTTTTCGCTACCATCTAGAAGTATAGCTGTATCGTCTGCATACTGCAACAACTTATATTCTTTATTCATGATACTTATTCCCTTAATGTCCTTATTTTTTCTTATCATAGCCCCCATTATTTCTGCACAAAAAAGAAATATATATGATGATACAGGGTCCCCCTGCCTACAGCCTCGTCCAATTTTGAAGAAGTTAGAATAGATCCCATTCTGAATAACACACAATTTAAAATCATGGAAAAAAATATCAATCCATCTTAACATAGTATTCCCAAAATTATAGAATTGTAACACATTTTTGATAAATTTCCATGAAACCGAATCAAAAGCTTTTTCGAAATCTAACATAAGGATAACCCCTGGAATATTAAACTTATTACAATTAAAAATGATGTCATATAAAAATCTTGTGTTCTCCCCAATGTATCTGCCTGCTATGAAACCTTTTTGGTTCTCATGTATCACTTTATCTATTACAGACTTGAATCTATTTGAAATTATGCCAGAGAGAATTTTATATGTCACATTAAGTAAAGATATTGGTCTCCAATTTTTTAGCAGTTCTCTTGGTTTATTGCCTTTGGGTAAAATGGATATTATACCTAACTTTTGTGATTGTGAAAGTTCGCCCTTAGAAAATGAGTTAATAAATGATCTATAAATAAAATCTCCTAAGTCTAGCCAAAAGAATTTGAAGAACTCGGCTGAAAAACCGTCTGTACCTGGGGATTTATTATTCTTACATTTCTTTAAAACTTCCAGAATTTCAGCTTTTGTTATGTCTTGATCAATTTTTGCTTTGTCTTCATCAGATAGTACAGGAATTTCAAAGTCTTCAAAAAGAGAATGTAAGTTTATATCTTCTAAGGAATTATCCCTGCTTTTATATAGGTTTTCATAAAAGTGCTTTATTTCTTCCAAAATTTGCTTTTGATCTGTTATCTCAGTACCACTAGGGTTTACAAGTTTTGTGACAGTTTTGTTGACATAATTTCTTTTTTCTAAATTGCAAAAATATTTCGTGGGTTTCTCACCGTCCTCTATCCATTTAGCACCTGTCCTTAACAGTAATCCATTCAATTCCTGTTTTCTTATATTTTCTAGTTCAGTTTTCATATTATTCAATCTTTCATTTGTTTGTTCATTATAATCTGTATCAAGTTCTTCTTGTAAATTTTTAATTTCAGTCTGAAGTAACTCCTTATTGTTAGATAAAGCTCTTTTTTTCCATGAACTATAGGATATGGTAATTCCTCTAATGTTCATCAAAAGTATTTCAAAAAATAACATATCTTCTATTGTTAACTGTAGTTCATCGTTGGATATATTTGCTATTTCACTTCTCATTATGGGAAGGGGTGCATATTCTTCCTTTGTTTGGAGTATACAATCCTTAACTTTTTTCACATATTCGGGGTCTCTTAATAATGAATTATTAAAACGCCAAAATCCTTTCCCCTTTTTAAAATCACTTATCTTAAATTCTAATTCTATAAATGAGTGGTCAGTACGGTATCCTGGTGAAATATTTACATTTGTAACTAGTGATAGTAGTTCTTCTGATATCAAAAAGAAATCTAATCTAGCCTGTTTTATAGGATTAGACCTATGCCATGTGTAAGACCTTCTTTCTGGATTATAGGTGCGCCATGGGTCAATGAGATTATAATCATTTTTCAATTTTTCAACAACATCTACACTTCTCTTATTATTTTGAGTAACATAATTGTATGTGTCTTTTCTAAAATCCTGAACTAAATTCCAATCTCCACAAATTATAATAAACTGATTATCAAATTCAGATAAAATATCATGTAATCTTTCGTAAAAATCCGGAGAGTCCTTATTGGGGCCATATAAGTTGACTAAAGTTATAGATAACTCAGAATTAAATTTAATGTCAGATACTAGAAGATTGCCTGTATCATCCTGCTTTATCCTACTAATATCATACTCAAAATTATTGTTAAATAGATTCATGACACCCCTTGCATCAGATCTACCAGGTGTAAGGATGTGCTCTATACCCCAATGTGCATGAATAATTTTGTTGTCCTCCCCAATCAAATGTGTGTCTTGCAGACAATATATAGATGCATGTCTTTCCCTTAGAAATTTGAATACATCTTTTCTCTTTTTCAAATCGCGCAGACCTCGGCAGTTAAGGGAAGAAATCTTAATAGTACCCATCTTTCAAAGTTTTCAACATAACAAAAGTAATATGAACATTTAGGAAAAATTCACTTTCATACGCACACTCATTCACACTCATACAAATACAATCACATAGAAACACAAAAAAGACACAAGACAAAAAGACTGGAATTGTAGTACACATATAAAAATACATAGGATCCAGTTTCAGGTGGCCATGTAGTTAAGTCAACCTAGGGCCCAGCCATAGTAATTAATATCTTTATCAATAATTTCACTAAAGCTAAGTCCTAAGTTGATTTCACATCTTAGTTGGTCTATTGGTCAGCTCTACTCAATGCCAACCTTTTACAACCTGACCTACCAGTTTCTGTTTAATGCTTATGGTTCATTCTATCAATTCGATGTAACATTGAGATGCCTCATTCAATTATACATTCCAAAATCTTATAAATTTATACGTTTAATCTGTCAAACCACATGCCAGAATTAATCGGATATTGCAATGTGCTTTATATGTACATGAGGGAAAACCAATAACGAATGTAACAATTCCGGAAATGTAAACTGGTAGATAGGCATCATTTGTAGATATTAAACAATGAAATTAAGGGAAAAGTTCAAGTCATCATAATTCCAAGTGTCAGGGATTATATATATCATCAAATAAATTTATTTATACATAGAACAAAACATATCATCTGCTATTCACTTTTCTGGTAATATCATCGTAAATGTCAAATTGGATGCGTCGGTCACTATTGACTGATTTTGCATATACGCTTCCATTGAAGTACCATGCACTTTCGATTAAGTCATGATTATTCAGGCGGTCAATCAAGGTAGAATTGAGCCTCGTCACGTCGTCTGCCAACCTCAGGCCGCGAGATAAGTTTTTAATCGTGGATCGCTTCTTCATTATTCGCGACTTCACAGCTGTGTTTTTAACTTTCAGTAAGATGGGGCGGATCTGACCAGCTCTGCCGGGTATTCGGTGTGCTGCAACGATTTCCTCATCGCATAAATCTACATTAGCTGCCTCTTTCAACATGCGAATAACTTCGACAGACGAATTTTCTTTTGGTTCTTCTTTCAATCCATATATTTTTACATTAGTTTTTCTTGAATATTGCTCATTATAATTTGAGCGTACCTGTGCGTCCTGGGCAATTTTCATAGCATCCGTGATAACTGCTTTCTGTTCCATGATTAGTTTATTTTTCTCTGCCATTTTTTCACGCAAAGCCTCATTTTCCATTGTCAATCCGTCTATTTGATCTTGTAGGTGACCTTTGATTTTTTCGTTCTTTTCTTCAATTTCTTTTGTTTTACTATCAAATTCTTGTTTTTGAGCATTCATGATTTCCGTAACAATACATGTTACCAACGCTTTCATGTCGCATTTTTTCACCATATCTGACTTTATTTCGCCAAGTTCGGCCAATATAAGTGTCGTTTCATCTGCACTTGTGTTTGCGGTCTCACCGTGCGGACGGTTTGACGGTGGTAAGGAAGATGACTTTTTGCTAGATCTAGTTTGTGTAGAATATTTGGATTTCTCCGATTTATCTGCATTGCTGGATTTAGCAATGGACTTACCACATTCAGTGGATCCGCCTGATTTCTCCGAGGCACTCATTGTCTCACTTCGTAAACACACCTGTAAATACCTGTCCACACCTGTAATACACCTGTGATACGTGCCTTGTAATCACCGTGATGGAGTTATTATGGGAATTCAATACAACTCAATACAACCTTCAAAAGTTATTTTTGTACCACATATCGATGACATAAGTACTCTTTATAACAATCCTGCATCAAACTTTTCCTTCTCTAGACGCTAAATAGTCATTAAGGCCATTTTTTCTGAGCTTGTTAACTCCGTGACGCACACTTCAGCGCCATCTTGGATCTCTAATATAAAGTTTATACTGCAAACATTTCCATATATTTTGCTTCAACCAGAAACTTTAACCAAAATCTTTAACTAGGTCAAAGTCCAAGGTCAAGGTCACTAGGTCAAATGGTACGGCATAAATTGAAAGGTCTTGTGATGGGCAAGCTTCATGTATAATATAAAGTTTATACTGCATATAGTTCCTTAAATTAGATTTTGCCTCGACCAGAAACTTTAACCAAAATGTTGACGGCAGACGGACGGACAGACAGACAGACGGACATCGTCAATCTATAGACCGGAATTGCTTTGCAATCCGGCCAAAAACGAAGCATGATGGCTTAGGGGAGGGTTCCTGACCCCAATCTTCTTGTTTAGATCGAGAAAGAGGCTGAATATTCAGCTATTCATTCTGCAGCTAGAACTCGAGCAACTTTGTTCAGCCAGTGGAATTTTGTTCACCATTTTGTCAATATGAACATATTTCTCACACTTACAATATACTTATTTACCTATCTAACGAAAATATTAAAGTCTTATTCTCAGTCTGAAAAATAAGAAGTATATAGTAAATGATTATCTCAGATTACCAACTTGTCTTTATATGGAATGCGCTGCTTGACTATCCTTCTTTCCAGCTGTGTTATCTACTGCACATGTTGGTCCAGCCTCATTTCAATTTTGAGGGGTGCAGTTTTTTGCGATTCTTCGACAACTTTTAGAAACTTTAAAGATTTTTGAATAAAAGACTCGAAATATAAACTTTTTCTCAACAAACATATTTATCAAGTGCTGGGATTGTGGTTTTGTTGTAGATTTATTGGTCTTGAGAAAAACAGAATCCATTTTCCCATATTCCACCCACCAGTAAATGGAATCGCCCTCACCTGCAATGTATGTTGTTATGTGAACTAGGAGAGATTTCCTCCCCCGTCTGACAACACATTCCAGCAGGAGGATCCCCCGGCAGCCATCTTTGTTTTCGACTTTTCTAGGTAGGAAATCATATTACACAAATTCTATGTTTTTTGCACGATTAAGCGCTTGTTCAAATTTACTATTAATTATAATTTCATATTATTAGCCCCCATTTTCATTTTTCATCAATTTATTTATCAGATGCGGATGAAAATAGTGCATCAAGGTCGATCAAATACAAGATTGCAAGATTAGATCATTTCAGAGATGACATGTAATTTTAGATGCTTAAATTTAACGGTACTTGTTTTCAATTACAAATCATCTTTGAAAGAGCAAGGACTTCCTCAATACAAGTCTTTTTTTGTTTTAGAAAAAAAAATTGTCATTTACGTTTCTTTGCGAAAAACAACGAAAAACACAGTTCATATTTGATAATGGGATGGTCATAAATTACCATTTGTTTCGAGCAGATTTCCTTAGATATTCAAACAATATCTTTTCTATGAACCCGTCCTGTTTTCCAAACTCTTGAAAAAAAAATCCCCCGTGCTCCCCGATAGTTCTTTTCAGACTATTGGAGAAACCCACCCTCCCTTCCCGCTTAGAATCCCCCTGGAATTGCACAAAATGCTGATTTTCCCGTTCTATGTTTTTTTTTTCAAAACCGTATGCTGGACTTCCCGACGGCTTGAACACCCCCTTCCCTGGATTTTTTTTTAGATTCACTCATGTTCAACCATTTATTTTCATGCAGAAGTAAGTACA
This sequence comes from Pinctada fucata, assembly GCA_028142955.1. Lineage (NCBI taxonomy): Eukaryota > Metazoa > Mollusca > Bivalvia > Pterioida > Pteriidae > Pinctada > Pinctada fucata. The sequence continues at coordinate 36,146,619 of AP027102.1, read as the reverse complement.
TATATTTGAACTTCTCCGGGACATGTAAACATTGAGTAGTGGTGATGTTATGGTAACCCAGTGGGTAGGTTTATCTCTGACATCTGGATTACATGTGTCTACAGCAGCCTGCATCGTGCCGTATCTGCTAGTGGAATGTAAAATCTCTGTTCTCACTTCTGACACAAAAAAACCCTGATCATTGTCATAGATAAAACACGTAGATCGTTACTTAGATTACCTCCGTTACTTTCATGTTGCGTAACTCCGTTACGCTGGAAAAACTTGATATATTCTATTTTATCAAACATTGTCTACATTGCAAGAAGCATCAATTCCTTCTTATGTGCGAACAGCTGACTATCTATCCATTTTTCTCTATCCACTCTATGCATTTGATTGAATAAATAAATAAGAGAAAAGTAACGGAAGTAACACCAAAAGCATAAATAAATATATCAGCGTTGTCAGTCCAAACACAAAAGACGGCATCACACAAGAGCTAACCCCAATATTTTATGTATATTACACAATCTATTGTGCGTAATAAGTGCATATGAATGGTATTGCTGCTAATTAAGAGAGATAGAAAAACAGATGGTTGCTGTAGATTTAGCTGATAAACACGCGTTATTCATAAGACGCCAGAGACTAGCGAACAAACAAGACTAGAAGTACCTACATCTTATTTCTGTACACGAAATAGTGAATTTGACATTGTACCAGATTGCTTTTATGAAATATTGAGGTTTTATTAACTTATTTAATTTTTTTTTCAGATCTTCATAAAACTACATCATGTCGGACGACGAATCACACGCAATGTAAGTAGAAACATCTTTAATGTACATTTTGTTTCCTTTTCTTCATGATCCTTGACCCGATGAATATCCTGTCTATTACCAATGTGCCTTATAGACGAGCATCGTCAAAGAAGGACCCCTCGTTTAGCTCACTTTGTCAATATTTGAACAAAAAAATCTCTTTGGTCCTTTCGTTGCATCTGCGACTAAACACGCTCAGATACAGTGGAAACGGTTTGTTTTGAAATATAATATACATGTTCGTGCAACTTTTAGGCAAATATTGCATGGAACTTCTAGGATTCAAGGATTCAAACTCGCCCTAAGAGTTTGATTATATATTACTCCTTTCTGTCAATTTATCTCGGTAAAGTGAATGATGATACCTTCCCTGTACTTATGTTGATCAATTCCTGTAACTCTAGTTTTGTGGTTCGGATCCCTTCTATTTCCTTTGTTTGTCTGTTGTTACACATCCTCTCGTGTCTGTTTTAGGGAGGAAACCGAGGCGTAAGTATTTATGATGTTGTACTCCTGTTGTATGAATCTAATTTGAAAAATATTTTTTAAGGCATTTCGATGGTGAAATGAATTTCAAAAGAAGAAAATATACACTTTTAGTAGCAAATACTAGTAGTTTCGAGCAAGGTATAGCAAGGCAGTTTTTGCAATTTACAATTCTCCGACTAGAAATAAACAATATTTCGTTGTAATTTATAAAATATTTTCAAATTTGGAGATTTCTGAAAATATACTTATTACATAGGATGTTGCTAAACGTTACACTAATATATGCTGATGACACAGTGCTTATTTCTAAAACATTTTAAAGACACTTTGTTGTAAATTTACTAATTTAGTGTTGAGCAGGAGGAGGTGCATAATGACGAGTCGACGTAAGTCGTAGCACACGTAGTCTGTGTGTTTGTGAATTTAGTTCACCAAAGAAAGATAACTCTCACTAAATGCTAATTGTAATAAAAGATCAAGATATATTTATTCAACCAGGGGAGCACGCCCCTGGTATTCAAAAGATTTGCGAAAAATGCAACAATCGTTACTGAACATACTACTACTGGTACTAATTTAGAACTGAGCAAGATACATCACCTGTTGACGAGGCAACGTAAGTCTGTGTTTGTGAATTTAGCTCACCAAAGAGAGATAAATCCTACTTACTTAAATTTTCGGTATTGTGTTTTGTTAGAATTCTATGAAGAATATAGCATTTGTTGAAGTGTTTAGGTAGCTTAGTTTGGATTGAGATTGATGAAGTTAGATATGAATCATTAATTGGATAAAAATTATCGTCTCCCGAATATTTTAGGAATGTCTAAATCTGTTTCACTCTTGTCAGATATTTCAGTATTTTTTTTCAGTCCGGACAATAAATTGTACTGCAAACTATTTTCAGTCCGAAAGAATGTTGTAAGACATTTTCTTCAAACTGACTGTCACACAAATTTGGATTCATGCAATCCTTTTTAACAGAGGAAATCTTATGAATACTAAAATGATCTTTTTGATAAAATCTAACAACTGCAGGTTGAAATCTAACTTTATGTTGTGGAATGCTATTTGCGTAGTATTTTTACTATTAATACTAGTATATTACATCTGTTTATTTTTTAAGTTGTAAAAGGCTTGTTTGATGTAAAAGCAGGCAGCATTGCTACATTTTCTTCGTTGCGCTGAGAATTTATTTGCAAAAAAAAAAAACCCACTAGTATCAAACTCTATTGCAAAAACTAAACTAAGTTAGAAAATATATGTATATCGATAACTTTGCTGAGAACATTTACTTTATCTGTTTTCTTGGATTTTGCTTTGGTTTAGCAATAACATTTTTGTTTGAGCAGAATGCGTAACGCTCTCGGCGTCACAGGTTGCCTTACTGTCTGCATGCCTTAATGTATCAGGGATACTTATGCTTTTTAAATTGATATCTTTATCGCTGCTATTTCAGGGGCGACGAATCAGAAGCCAAGAGAGCCATGGAGGTACATTTTTCCTTTCTCTATTATTATTATTTTTGTTTACACTTTACAACCCCCCCCCCCCCCGCCCCCAACTAAATTATTGCACTTGCAAATGCATAAAACTTTATTAAACAAATTGATTTATAGAATATTACCGCATTGAAACCTCAACTTTCTCAAATACTGATGGACATAAAATCCGGGTTTGTCTTGCTTCACAAAGGACAACTTATAGGTTTCTGAAAGGGGGGGGGGGGGTCTAATTATCCTTATTTCTAAACACCTACAGTTTGCATGTTTTTATCTTAATTTATTTGAACATTATTCTTTTAAACTTGTCATTTCAAAATGTGACTCGAAGTTTCAACATTTCTAATAAAAATACCCTATTCAATAGGATGCTAAAAAGCGAAAGGAAGAACGAGTAGCACAAGAAATAGCAGAATTTGAAGAACAGAGAAAAGAGGAGCGGGAGAAAGAACAAGCTGAAATTCAGGCTCTTAGAGAAAAGAGGGTATATAGTTATAAGAAGTTTTATTCTATAAACAATAAATAGCGACGCTGTGATTGGCCGATAACGTCGTCGACGCTAATTGATAAATCACCATATACCACGGTCTAAAAATAGACCGGGATTACCCCCACTAACTTCTGCAAATGGCGACGTTATTTATCGTGAATCAAATATGAAATTATAGAATAAAACAGTATGGACTTTTAACTCAGTATATATGATGTGATATTGACTTACAATGAAAACATTGACCTCGGCTTCGCCTCGGTCAATATTTTCACAGTAAGTCAATTTCACATATACACTGAGTTAAAAGTCCATAATTGTATAATATATACTATGCTTCTATCAAACTTGCACTTGCTTTACACTGTCTTTCATATGTTGGAGGAAAATTTGTTGAGGATTATAATTTCATAACTTTCCGAAGTTTTAGATAAATTAAACTTCTATGCATTGAATGTAAATTTCTATTTTCTCCATCCTTTCGTATAAAAAAAAAAACAAACAACAAAAAACAAACGAAAATATATTCCAAGTCACAGGGATTTATCTCGCTAATATCGGTTGTTCTATATACTATATGTGTTACACATATATAGTAAATAGAGCAACCGGTATTAATTAGCGTGATAAATCCCTGTGTTCCAAGTGAATGAAGAATATTACTTTTACTTAAGTTAATAGTTGTGCTCTTTCAACTATCAGTGGCGGATTCAGGGGTGCGGAGGGCCCCCACTCCGGGGCATTGACCCCAAATTTTCGAAAAACAGGTATTTTACGCCAACATGCACGGCTCTTCGAAAGCTTCCATATCTTCTATTTATCTTGGTCATTGTTTGTCAAATTATCAACTGGTACTAGCATTCTTTTTGTCTGATATTTAGGAGCAAAGAAAACGCGAGAGAGCGGAGGAGGAACAAAGAATGGCAGAGAGCAGAGCCCAGGAGGAGGCAAGGAGAAAAGCCGAGGAGGTAGGTTTCGTGAATCTAGCTTCAAATATCTAGAATTTTCGACCCAAGGGAGGGGATCGAGCCTATTATTTGGAGAAAATTAGATTTGTACATCGCAAAAATTGTGAAAAGTATAAGCATTTTTTTGACAATTTCAAAAAGGGAGGAGGCGTTATTGAAATAGATCACGCATGATAGCTGAAAGTCATTAACCACACGTCCTTTTTGAAAAAAAAGTAGCACTAGTATTTCTGGTTGTCACGATGAAATGATTTACATTTTGTATTTTCGTTGTATTATAGGAAGAACGAAAGAGGAAGAAAGCTGAAGAAGAAAGGAAGAGAAAAGAAGAAAGGGAGAGAAAACGCCGTGAACAAGAAGAAATGATAAAAAACATGCGAAAACCAAACTTTGTTATCTCAAAACGCGAAGGAGATCCCAAAGGTGGAGGGGTAAGCTGTTCCATTCTTGTTTTTGTTGTGAACTTAAGAAATCTTAATGTTGTATACTAGTAATTATTGATTGTTGTTTTAATTTTTTGTATATATAGTGGATTATCACGTTCTAGCTAACGTGAGTGGAACGCTTTACTCTACATGTATCCATACTCAGTTGGAGACAAAATAATAATAAATTCACCATGTAATATTTGAGCCATAGTGAGAGTCATTCTTATTCTTAACTTTCAAAATTGATATTTCAAACTCTTAATTTGATGAGCAGGAAACTAACGGACCAATCGAACAGGTATAATACGCATCCTGATATATGTAAAATAACGCATCACATACACGCATTTCTCACAGGTACTTGTGGCTCTACAAACTAACATCTGATGAATTAGATACAAGTACCTGTTATATATATGACACAAAATAACTTAATTAAACGAAAATAGATTATAGAAATGTGGCGTCCTCATCAGATATGTATACGTTTGTATAAGCGTTCATAGGCTGCACGCATACATTATTATATATAGCACTTTTCATGTCTCATTCTCTAAATTTTTTGATGTCACGGGAAAAAAATGTTATGATTATATGTTTTAATTGTTTTTACATGTGTAAGAAAGGAATATTATATTCACGATCCCATAATTTATGATTACTTATAAACATTGTATGATTGGCATGCATATAGTAACATTCTTACTCAACCCAGTGCTTTATTCTCATCATAATGTGTCGATTCCAGGCGTCCGTTCATTTGTAAAACAATATTGAAGTACATGTATATGTATCAATTATACCATGTATACAGTACATCTAACATCGAGCCCGTGACTCTGGGTTTGACCACAACAAATTCAAAATGAAAAAAAAAGGGTTTTGAAACATGAATGGTCCCGGCGGCATCTTTGTCCTTTCTATAAAGTTCTATGTTAAGGTCGCGAGGTAGAAACAAATGTTACATGCCACAAGGAATGCTCATGTCAAAAAACGAAAGCTCTATCTCGTTCCGTTTTAAAGTTATGACCTAGATAAAGTATAAGTTGACAGACAGACAGTCAGACAGACATACCGTACTCTATGTACAACGAAACTCCCAACTACGGGGCATCAAATAGCAAATGTACGATCTCCCATTTAATGCCCCCTTTCCTATTGTAGCCTGGTTCAAAACTCTGCATATATACACAGAAAACCATCATCATTAGCGTAGCTAGATTTAAATTGTCTCGTATCATGACGTATGTATCATATGTTTGCGATTAATAAGAGATTTAAATTTATTTTCCAACAGGAAGAGGTTTGTACAGTTTTGCCCCTTTCATGAGAATTTTCCTCAATCCATCTTCATTTTTCTTTAGAGATAGGCATGCTATCATTCAATACACCGACGGTTTTGACGGAATAAGTAAAGAAAATCAACCCATCAATCAATCCCTTCCCTTCCTTTCTTTCTTTGGTTTGTAGAAATGTTTCCGTTATCAACTTTTTCGTTTAAAAAAAATCAAAGTAGAATTCAGGAACCAAAGAGATGTAACGTGAATTTCCCTGTGTGTAGTGCCATTTCTTTCTTTAGTAGATTTTTATACGAGTCAAGTTTTTTTTTTCCTCGTTGAATAAGTTTATTACATGTATGTGATTCCAGTTGATCAGAATTTGTCACTGCTTGAAAAAAATTACGTGATAATTGGACACAGTAACAGATAAATATACAAAATATGTTTTTTTCATTCTAATATACTAGTACATTGATAATATACTAATCTCATTTATAACGATTTGCTAATAAGTTGTTCTTAATAAACTATTTTGATAATTTTCTTTTTAAATAAAAAAATGAAATTTACAATAACAATATATCTGTTAAACAGGCCGAAGATGGAGAGAAGGAAGTACAGAAGTCCAAAGAGCAGCTGGAGGCCGAGAAGAGGGCCATACTGGCCCAAAGAATTAAGCCACTGACCACTGACGGACTGGACACTGCCAAGCTGGTGGAAATGGCCAAAGAGCTTCATCAGAACATATTCAGACTAATGAATGAAAAGTACGACATGGAGGAGAAATTCAAACGTCAGCAATATGATGTGAGTGTGTTGTCAGTGGTGGATATTGGGATCTAAACTAGTAGTGTGTCGGAAAAATTCGTGAAGTAGCGATAGAAAAGCTTCTTTGGTATTGAATATTTAGAAGGAATGGAATATTGCCTAGGCAAAGTCAAAAAAGAAAGGGGAGGGGGTTGCTTCTTGATTTCCGTAGATCTTCATCACATGTGAAGGAAATGGTAAATCTTACTTGTGTTAATCTTGTTGAGAAAGTGTAAAATTAGTGAATAACAATAAATTTGTCGACGATTTTGTAGATGATAGAGTTGGCAGAGAGAGCCAGACAAATGAACAAAGGAAAGTCCAGGCGAGGTGAAGCTAGAGTTGATGAATCGTAAGTTTTCAAAGACATATTAGAATATTTTTTTTCAAAGAAGAAACTACTCAAATTTTAAAAAATATTGCTAAATAATGGTATCTCCAGATGTCACAATATATTTTTCATTTCCCAATATTTACAATTTCGTTAGTTATAATTGATATACATGTATATCTCACATAATTACATGACTTCAGTGTAATCATTTTTTTTGTAGATTCGACAGACTGGCTGATAAATTCGCTGGTGCCCCAGTAAGTACTATATTTTACTGCATATTCTTTTGCAGAAACAAGGTCATTTATTTAATATGCAATAATTCAAGAGTATGTGACACTAATATAACTTAAATCGTTTCTTTTTTTTCAGCCAAAAATTCAGTTATGCAGTAAATACGAAAGACATACAGATCACCGGTCATATGATCAAAGAAAAGATTTATACGAAGAATTAAGTAAACCTATAGAACCGCCAAAAATAGGGCGTCGACAAGACGAGGAGGGTGAAGCAGCCGAAGCCGAAGAGGGAGGGGAAGAATAGATGTGGGTGTTAACGTCATTTAGCCTAGGGATCAACAGGTAATGAATTTAAAACATGTATATATCAATTTCGAAGTATATGTATCCAACCTATTTTTGGCGGGGGATTCCTTATTGGGGATGGGGGGTGGTTTAACAACTTTCTCATTTTCTATGTTCAGAGAATTCTATATAAACCATGCATTGCAAAAATTTGATAAGATATGCAAAGGTTAATCAGGCGTAAAGTAGTTATCTTATTTATTTTCCATGTGTTTTTTTTTTTTTGGTTAGCTTTTTATAATAGTACCATTAACAAATCATTTTCATATTTCTTTCTTTTTTTCAGATTTTATAAAGCGATGCCCATGGAGATGTCCAAGCTATATCTTATATCCATGACGACGACTATTTCTATAGTAAATTCTGCTAAAAACTGGCAAAATATCATAGAACTTTGATCATAACATAGCTGCGGCTAGAATTAACAAAATATTATCTCTTTTTCCTAGGCTAAATTAGTTTGTTATTTTCGTTTTTCATGTCTTTAATTGTGCAATAGAATTATTTTCTTGAATTTCTTCTTCTCTGTCTAAATTCTAAGAAATCGTTTAGTCGAAAAGAAGAAATGCTTTAAAATTTTAATTTATTAAAAATATTATCAATTCTTCCATGATGCCCATAACAGACCATCCGATGCAATGACTTGTTTCAAATTTTACTTTGACTTGCTTTCGCGTTTCTTTCTCTTGTTCCCCTATTCTTTTGTAGCGTAGTGTTTTCTTCCTTGCTGAATTCTATTTTTGAAATTTTGAAACAAGTCTTGCCATTGGATAGATGTCATAATGTGAATTCCACATATGAGACAGGCCTGTCTTAACCAACTAACCAATCAGAATGAGTGATACATTGTCAAACCTATGTTATAGTTTTATGTTCATGTAAAAAGTAAATGGATTGGCCAAATCCCAAATATTACTAAAGTATTTTTGTTTTCTCAACATGCATTTCACTATGACGACAGATCACGTTAGTGGCGGATCCAGCGCCCCTTTTGCCGGGGTCAAGGGTCGAAAGCCGATTTTGACTGAAAATGGGCCAAAATATACGTTTTTGGGAAATTTTGGGTTAGTGCCGGCATGCACGTGAGAAGAGACAGCCAACTGTAACAAATGACAGTTCGCAATGACGACAGACAACAATGACAATAAGCAATTCATTGTCAAGGACTCTTTTCACTATTCGCCATGATTATCGAATCGGGAAGTTCGTCACGGCAACACTTGAACAGGCAGTTCACTAGAACATCAGACAGTTCACGTTGGAAACATCATTTTGACTCAAATGAAGTAGATTTGCACATAGTATGAGAACGAATTCAGATCAGGTGACATGCACTTTTTATCAAAACACCTAAATCCATCGAAATATTCCAAAGGGAATGCTGTGTAAACTGTATTTATTCAGTGTTCAAATCTCAACGTTTCGGCCACAGGCCTTTAACAAGAAAAACAAACTTATTGTTTTGGTAAATCTAGAAAGTACAGAAGCGATAGTAATGTGAAAGAAGTTTATCTTTCTCGATAAAGGCATGTGGCCGAAACGTTGAGAGTTTTAGCAAGTAAATACGCTTTACCGTATAAATAAAACATCCAAAGCCACGTTACAGAATCAAATGCCATGAATAATACACGCAACCAAAAAGTACCCTCGAGGCTACGATACAAATTCATTGCCCAGAATGTATGAATTAAACAGGGTCATATTAGAGATACTATTATTGTATTAAAAGTAAAATTAAATTGCAACTCCATGTTCTTACCTCGAAAATAAAACTATGATCACCAAAGTACATTTCTGTACAAAGCCCGTCATATCCAGATGTTTACTCTTGTTCGTAATATTGGAAATCAATAGAAATTTGGGAGGTTACATAATAAAAGAATTGGATGAATAACCGTACGTCTTCGGGGAATGACTACCCCAACTAAGTAAATCTTGTATTTCTCAGGGTTGGGAGAGGACAAGTTCATTGACTGTGAAAGGACAATCGACTGTTTGTTAAACTGACACCCCCATTGTCCCTCGCTGCATTGATGTCGTTCCGGTGAATACCCGCGGTTTGGTACATTGTAACTTAAACAACGACCTAACATAGCTATATAGTAAAGGAACAAATCAGTTGAAAAGCGAAATGTAAATTGAAATAACACATTCAACGGCGATGAAGTCAAACACCATGTCATTAGTCATGGTCATTGAAAGTTAACATTCATAAAATTTTCGTTCAGTTGAAATACTGATGTACACAAAATGTAAATCAAAATGGATCGGTTGACGGATGGGGGAGCGTGAGCTGAAACAGTTTGGTTTTCGTAATATACAGTCTTTATTGTCTAAACCTAATATTAAAACTTTGTACAATCCAACTTTCATTCACATGGCACAAATACCTCTATCTCTTATACATGACCAACACGAAGTCCTTAACCTTATAGTGTCAAAAAGATGATACAATTTTCGTTCAAGATGAACCATTTCCATGCGACTACAACGGTATTGATAGATTAGATTAGATTAAACATATTTATTGCAATCAAATATAACATTGCATCGGATTGGGCACAAGTTGTCCAACTTAGATTTGCCCTCTCCGTTTAACATTGACAAAACAAAAATATCAATAATTATCTAAGTTATATACACAAAATATTTAGCTGAGATAAATAGAAATATATAATATGAACTTTTACATAATTATTTGTGTGTATGAGAGAGAGAGAGAGAGAGAGAGAGAGAGAGAGAGAGAGAGAGAGAGAGAGAGAGAGAGATGCTATTTAAACTTATATATGTTTAACATGTAAATCTTTTACTCTTGCTGATAAACGTCTGAACTGATTTTGCTAGGTAAAGATTTTGATCATTTGTGAGGTTCAGGTTACCATAGAGAATATCGTTTATATTAGGCTGAATGTGAAATCGTATGAATACATTATTTAGGTCAGTTCTTAAATTGGTATAAAATGGACATTGTAAGAAAAAGTGTTCGGCATTCTCACGTCCATTCCCACAATTACAATTGCGTACACTGCTTAAATTAACTCTATATAAATCATCATTTAATCTGCTACAATTATGTCTCAACTGCGTATGAATTATGTTTAGACTTCGTTTGCCAACACTTAAATAAGAAGAGGGAGGACTTGTTCTCGGATTTATACTTGTTTTAAACTTTTTAAACTGATCAATATCCTTGATTTCATTTGGAAGATTATTCTATGCAGTTATTGAGGAGGGGAAAAAAGAATTTTTATAAACATTTAGACGACATCGAGGAATTGATACATTATTGGCATTTCTTAATGGATATTGAGTAGTTTCGCCTACCATAGGTGGCATTAGACTGTTTAGATATACTGGTGCTAAGTTGTCTTGTATTTTATATACCATACATAATTTTCTGTTTGTACGTCGTGCCTGAAGAGTTTGGAAGCCAGTTTCAAAATACAGTGCATCAGTAGAACAGAATACAGGTAGACCAGTTATAATCCTCAGAGCTTCCTTTTGAGTCTTCTCAAGTCTGTCAATATCAAATTTACTTAAACCATCCCATACGTCACAGGCGTATTCGAAATGTGGTCGAATGAAAGATATATATATTTTACTCAATGTATCTCTGTTTAAACTATATTTCAACTTTCTCAACACAGAAATCTGTTTAGTTACCTTTTCAATAATATAATCAACATGAGAGGACCACTTACCATTCATATCAAACATAACGCCTAAATGTTTATGGGTAGGAGTAGGAGTTATCTGCGTGTCACCAAATGTAAAGGAAATATTTTCTAATTCTCTGTTTTTGGCTCCAAATATCATTATTTTAGTTTTATTAGGATTGAAAGATACCAACCAATTTTTTGCCCATTCATTTATAGCTACCATATCTTGATTACTTACGTTAACAATTTCTTCAATCGAGCTAGAGATATGAGAGTTAGATGTATCGTCCGCGAACAGTCTCGTCAGTCCATTAAGTCCGTCGGGTAAGTCATTTATGTGGGTCAAAAACAACAGGGGCCCGAGTACTGACCCCTGGGGCACGCCCGCCCCCAATTTTCCCAAAGTTTAAATTCCCGATTTTATTTTAACCTGTTGTGTTTTATCTGATAAATAATCGCTTAGCCAATTTAGAAGACACCCATTAAATCCATATTTGCCAAGTTTATAAATCAAACCCTTTATCCATACCCGGTCGAAAGCGATTGAAAGGTATTGATATGACCTTTTTTAAACCTGACCATGTCCAAATTTCTGAAGTAGTCAGTATAGCAGAAAAAAAAAATTGGCAAAATTGAGCATCCCATCACAGTGGCGGATCCAGCGCCCCCCTTGCCCGGGGGTGGAGGTGGGGCTTAAAGGGCGAATTTTGCAGATTTTTACTGAAAATGGGCTAAAATATAGTTTTTTTTTTGAAAATTGTTGGGTCAGTGCCGGTGGGGGGGGGGGGGGGCGGACGCCCCCTCCCTAACCCCCTAAATCCGCCACTGAATCATCTTGGTAAGTGAAGATGTAAATGGACATTCAACTTTTTAATCTAGCCGAACTCTTTGACTTTTTCAGTTCAGTCTATGCGAAAATGTAGATCAGATGCAACATCTAAAGCATGACACCATCTTCGTATAATAAGAGGGATGTAGTATCCATTTTTATGACAAGATAAATCTGTAAATGTGACCCTCAAAATGTAGGTTACAGGCAGCATCTACATTAAAGGTGCACATGAAATTTCACTGTGGTTTCTCTCATACTTCTCAGTCTCGTACGCATCTTGAAATACAAAATGGGTATTGCCAGAAAAGTAGGTCATACTCCAAGGTCAGGGTCACTAGGTCAAGGTATAAAATGAAGGGTCATGTCATGTGGAATGCAGGTAAGAAATATCTAAGCTCCATCTGATGTGATTTAAAAGCTACATACTAGTATATAACAAAAAGTTAAAGTCTTGGACATACAAACATGACAGAAATAATTTGCCCTGATCTTTGATAGAAAGGCGTGGAAATATCAAACAACATAGCTTCATCAAATACATGTATTGGTATATCGTGATAAAAGCAACAGTTACTATTGCTGAGCAAGTGGATAGTCAGTAATTCAAAGTGGTGAGAACAGAATCAGATGCAGCAGCATCTACATGTTATCATCATGTGTCTTTGTGTCTCCTGTGTAATTAATAGGGGCTCTCCAACAGGACACCGTTTGCAGCACCCACAGCAAACACTGAAACACCTGTACGCAAAAAACATATTATTAGATGATCAGGAATTATTGCCGATTTTGCTCATTTCTGATTGGTGGAGAAGCTGATAGAGTGTATCTCAGAGTGAGCTGACCGCTAACGCTCCAAAGCGTTCTATTCGGGATTTGCGCGTGCGTTGATTTTTGTAGTGTTAGATCTTTCGCATATCATTACAATGCAATTGTTAATAAAATCCTGATAATTTAATAAAGCAGTTATTGACTTTTGATTTTGGTTTACTCGTGACTATACAGACCTGGTCGGGCATTGGTTAACCTAGGCCTTTGGCCTTGGTCAGCCAATACCTGACCAGGTCTGTATAGTCACGAGTAGACCTTATCAAAAGTCAATAATTGTATAAAGTAGACCAGCACAAAAGAGATGCAAAAGGTACAAAGAACACCAAACACAAAATACTCCACAGAAACCAATGAGACCAATTGGCAGTCAGGCTCAGACTTAAGACCGCCATATGCCACGTTTGTAGAAAATGGTGTGGTTATCCGGATTACGTGCAAACAACCTTCCACTATTAATACTATTCTATAGATATGAGTGGAGGAAACTTTTATATTCGAAACACGTGTCTGGTGCAGAAAAATTGGTTTGGAATTTTCCTCATGAAGGTATAGAGTTGGAACACTTCCGTATTATTTTAATCATTTGCTAAAGTGAGGAATGCTTGTTTAAAATATCAAAGAAGACTGTATTAAAATTTACTATAATAATCTTTATCCAATATTTCTCATGTAAATACATGTATATACAACAATTGATTAAAAGACAAATGAATGAAGCATACATGTAAATCATCGTAAGCCATGAGATAAAACATAACAATGCTAACAAATCTCTGCACAACAATAACATAAATAGCACACATCTACTCAAAACAAGTATATAATGAACAACTAATCATAAATACTCATACCACTGCCTTTCATAAACAAAGGTAGTAGATTTGTTGACTTAACAAAACTGTAACATGCACTGTTCCTGACATAATGTCGAAGATTTGTTTTTCTTTTGAACAAACTGTCATGGTCTACTTGTAGATATAATCTTTTGAAATCAGTATTGCATAAACACAGTGACTCATAACTAATATTCAATACTGAAACATAGGAATATGCATAAAACTGAAAGTTTCCTAATATTTGCTGGTTTGGTCAAACTTCTTCTTACCATCTTCCTATCTAATGGTCAAGTAACACAATAATCCAAAGGTAACCTTCTGGTCAGTTTTTCACAGTAAGGTGACAAAATTTCATAAATATAAAGACCAATTGTGTTTGTTAACTTTGTAGTATCTGCGTAAACTTCATATATTTAACATGTTTAAGTAAATTCTGATGTCTATAAAAAGCAACCTGCTTTTATCACCTATCCTTCTGCTTTTAAACAAAATAATTTTGAACAAGGTGAATTCAACTTACAAAATCAAAAGGACCCTCTAAAGAATCTGATGAGGTGGACCAATAGATATTTCAGTTAAATTTTCGGTTTCGGTCATATTTCATAGTACACTAAATACATATTTGCTGTAATAATCAATAAATTTCATTGTATTACATAAGAAATTTTATCTCAAAATCTAGAATACTTCAATGCAAGAAAGAAACTTGACATCAGTACTATTGATATGTATAAATTCTAAAATTCTTAACCATGATTTTACTAGCGGTAGATTATAATCAATATGTATTAGCAAAGAGCTTATTCTTAATTACTCTTTATGTCTTGTAATAATACATGTACACAATATCTTGAACTTATAATAATTCCACTTTAAGACTTTGCCAAAGGAAACTTGGAAGTACTTGGGACTTTGATTCACATAACAAAGAAACAGATATATAATCAATATTCATCTTCCCTATGTGAAGACAATTTCACTGTATGTAATGCCTTCACAACTTTCCATCAGAAGTTTGGGCTGCTTCACATTTGTGAAAAAAAATCAACCTGACATTTAGTTTAAACAAGTTCACATTCATGGTAATAGTGTCAAAACGTAAAACCTTTTTAAGTGGATTGTACTGGGAGATTTGATTTTTTCAAATGGAATTCTTCTTTCTCTTCTTGAATGGCGATTCCATCTTTTCTATATAGCAACTGTTGTGAAGGTTATTACATGTATGTGTTTGTGAAATTAACTTCAAGCAGAGAAGGTGTGTATTCTTCAGAATCTATAAGAAAGAACCTTTGATTCACACAAAAGTTAAGTCTTGAATTTCCATAACTATTCCAAGAATTGAATACTTCTATATAAAACCGTGAATAAAGAAAACTGGAGGAAAAGTATGATGTCATTTAAAGAATAAATACAGTATATTCTGTAAGAAAACAAATATACTTCAAATCGAATAGATTTGCAGTTCTTTAATTGTAATTTTACAAGCACTCTTTCATAATTTTAGTTTATTAATCTGACTTTTCATACACCTGTTCATGACCTTATTCTAACAGGACAGAACTTCTGATACTCAAATATGGCACAATAAATAGTTAAATAATTGTAGTAAATCTCACAGTTTAGCAGCAAATTCATTGTTATCAGACAAACACAGTCTACTTCATAAACAAAACATATGTGTACAAATAAAACAACTAAACAACCTGGATATGACACGATGTACATGTAATGTAAATGAGGGATGAGGAGACAGGTAGAATTGATGCTGTAGTTTGATGAATGATGAAATAATGGCAGCATTGGTTTCATCCCTTGTCTAACATCTTCTTTAAATCGTCAAAAATCTGTAAACACACAAAATTCTAATAAGAGTTAAGCTTTTGACAGTATTTTTTCCTATCACTTGCCTGGTTATTTTTCTATTGCATAAAGCTGTGTACATACAAGTATATAAACTGTATACATGTATAATCTGATATTTTAAAACAGAAAAGGGGGGCTCCTTGAAGTTAACATAGAAATTGAAATGGGTTGGAGCATAATACATGATGTTTCAATTTGTGCTTTATTGTACAATTATTGAATATAATTTGCCTATGTGCATTTTATATGCAATATATGTATTTCTATGTGTTACGTATTACAAGAAACAAATAAAGAAACATTCTGTATGAAATATTGCTTGAACTTTTAAAGTCAAAAGATTTTCCTTACATTTAAAACCCACGTTCTGTTGTTCAGACATCTATCCAAAATTTCAGCATTTTCTAAATTTTGGTAGCCTTGTCGAACAATATCAACCTGAAACATAGGATAGTTATGATAACCATATTTATGATACATGTGGTTGACGTTAAACGTACAGTTGGTATTTTCACAGTAAGTACACATTAGGTAAATAACTTATTACTGCTAACTCCAATGTGGAGGTAAATTTTTACTTGAAGAATCATTAAGTTCAAGAAACTAAGAATAAAATTGAAATGAGTGCTATATATGCATGAGTGAACTTAGAACTTTACATGTAGTAGAAAATGTTTAACTTATTTTCTTAGATTAGAATTCTTGATAAAATTCGGAGCAATATAATTAATTCTTACCTTAGCTGAGCAACGTTTTGAGAGATTAAATTTGAAATGGTAGAGACTGTGATATTCCATGACATAATTAGCAGCAGTTGGTCCAATCATAAATTCCTGTGAATAATATATAAAATCAGTTTTAAGTACAAGACTATGAGAATCATATCCTGAAGCCAGCTGCATGAAGCTATTATTTTTTAACTTAATTTACAATAACATATAATTTTTTGCTGCAGTAAAAAGATGAATATCAGAATTTACAATGAATTGAAGAAAATATCAACTTGTTTCTTGAATTATTTATTGTTGAGATTTCCATAGTAATGATTATATATCTATGATCCAGATTACCCATTAGACTTACCACAATCCCTCCCTCTGTTATCAGATTACCCATTCCCTCCCTCTGTTATCAGATTACCCATTCCCTCCCTCTGTTATCAGATTACCCATTCCCTCCCTCTGTTATCAGATTACCCATTCCCTCCCTCTGTTATCAGATTACCCATTCCCTCCCTCTGTTATCAGATTACCCATTCCCTCCCTCTGTTATCAGATTACCCATTAGACTTACCACACTCCCTCCCTCTGTTATCAGATTACCCATTAGACTTACCACACTCCCTCCCTCTGTTATGTTACTAGGAAGCTCCTCCAGAGTGATAGGGTTGTATGACTGTCCGAATAAATGTACTGACTTTATAGCTACCTCGTTCAATGTAGTACATGCCTGTAAATACAATCATAGTTATGGTAAATTTGTATTCAGTTTGTTCATGGCAATAAAATTCAGCACAGACTCTGAATGTAAAAGCGTTTACAGAATTCTAAATGATACAGAATTCTAAATGATAAGAAAATTATTTTGGTAGCTCTTCAATAAGCTTTCAGACTTCAGCATTTTAATCATAAATCAATTTTGAAAGTACACATAGTTTTTGACGGACCAAGTTCCACTTCCTACTTCAAAGGAAACAGTAAAAGTTTTACCATGCATGTAACTTTGAGGTTCTTCCGGTCTACTTCCCTGATATGAGGTTTGGCCTTCAATGATTTCTGAAACAACAACAAATGAAGATGTCCATAATTTCTCCAATATTCACATAATTTTCCCTCATATAATGTGTACAAAATGATTAACAGGGGTGGATGACAAGATAGTACATGTACAAGTATTTAAAATTTTGATATATCAAGAGATTTTTCTGCTTTAGACCTTAATGCAGTATGTTACGTCAAATACAGGCAATTTCTGGAATTTAGGTTGGATCTTTGCTCTTGATCAAACCCAATGATAGATCTCACTTTAGATAAGTTATAAATGAAAATGTTTTAATACTATATGTACATGTACATGTATTTGTACAAGATTTGACTTTTGAGACGGTGTCCCAGCCCATCATTTAAGGTATTTATTTTCTGTTTACCGTAAAAACTTGTGTCCACTTGACTTTCAGGTCTACCTCCGACAGTTTTTCTGTGATGATTTTGTCTATTTTGTTCAGTGGGCCCAAGTAAAAGTCCTCTGTAAAGGGCAAAGAATTCAATAAAATACTCTATTTTAGGCCATGTAAAAATAAATACCTATGTATTTGTTTCTCAGATAACTGGTTCCAAAAATGTGGCAAGATAGGTAGGGTTTTTATTTTTTGTTTTTTTTTCCATCAAGAGTACTTCATTGTTCACAAAATTGTTTATGTACCCACAACTTTTATGTGTGGAGTACTTTTTTTAAAACATTTTATTTACATGGTATGCTGGAAAATAGTTGTCTTGGCAAGTTGGCATAGCCTCCCCCCATACTTTTTTTCCCTTCATAGTCATAGAAATTTAAGGCAGACTTCAGCGTTTTTTTTATTATTATTTAATTGTCTTTTCCTTCTGAGAACGGGGAAATATAGCCGATGACAGACAAAATTTCCATCTGAGAAGTGAGGGTGCAAGAAACTGCCTCAAGAAGCATCACGTAAGAGACTCAACATTTGCTGTATCACACCCTTTTTAAATCTGGTTCAAATTAAATTGTCATTATCAATAGACAAGGAGATATTACAAAGAATACAATTTATAGCACGCAGCAGTGTTTGAGAAACAACCAATCAATTCTACACTGCCTCAATGATTCATTATATATTAAATTTATCTAAAAATTGTATTCTCAACAAGATGTGTTTACAAAACTTTTATTCAACAAAATATTTTTCAATATTTTTCCAATCAAGAGATTGGTACGTTACAGGAACTGTTGCAGTGGTAACATACCAACTGAAAGGTTTTGTCACTAGGAACATACATGCAGATGTAATATATGTAAGCCCTATCACATACTGTTCGAAGTTTAAACTTAAAGTTTCAGACAAACAAACAACCCGATGGGACAAACAATCTTCCATACAGGGGCATAAAAAGCATGCCAGAAGCATTATTTGCAAAACTGACTATTTTTCATTTCTTCCTCTCTTTAAAATTCTGAATGTTGATGTCAATAACAATGGTAAGCCAAATACATGTAGGAGCCAATAATGTGAAATTCAATGAAATAATGTTATGTAATTAAGTTAATATCAATACATAAATACATGTATAGTAATATAGAGATGCAATTATCATACCTCCACTTTCCAATATTGCACTGAGAAAACCTGGCTCCAACGCCTGACTTAGGAAAATCTGTAGGTAAATGTTGAACATATCTGCCAATGGATCCTCCTCATATGCATTGGCTAGGCTGAAAATTGAAAATTAACATTGTTAATATGATCATATTTCCAAATACAAGGCATGGCAAGTATACAGTATGTCATGTAACCACTTACTTATGGGGCCAATACACTTCATACACTACTGGGTATTATTTAAGAACAGATCCACGTAAGGATCAGGCAGTTGAAAAAACTTAAAATTTTTGCAGAACTTTTTTTCTCTTGAATTGTGTTCAGATCAGTATCCATAAAAATGTTCTGAAAGAATTTTTCTCATACTTCAATGGTGAAGAAAGTTATAGGGGTAGCAAATTTCCTTTATAAATTATGAGGTGAATATCTCGCTTCACCATCTCTACCTTGAGAAATGAATATTATATGTTTGATTTGTACCACATATACATGTACAGTATGTCCCAAAACAGAAATAAAAAGTTTTGCAAAAAAAATCTGATGTATCAACCCTGCCTGATTCTTACGTGGACCTATACTTTTAGGAAATAGTCAACTGTTTTTCAAATCTTGTGCAATTGCATTATTACTCTTGTCAAAAGTAAGTAAAATATAGGCCTAAATTGGCCGAAAATGGCTCATTTTGAATAACCAATTTTTCTTGAAATTGAAGCAAATTTACACGACACACAGAAAGAAGGAGCATTGAAAAATCAAATTGTATCAACTTAAGAGGATTTAAATAATCTTTTCGAAAATTACATATACATTCAACATTTGTTTCCATGGTAATGGGATGCATAAAAATGCCTTGTTTAAAGGTGTTTTTATACAAAACCTTGGTTACCATGGCAATTGAATGTTGGAGAAAAAAATCGAAGGTCAATTCGTTCTGAGGACATCATATTTACCTTATACACATAAAATATCCAAAATCTGAGGCATGTCGTGGCCAAACATGTCTGATTTTTTTTTAGGTTTTTACATAGAATCCATATTAAATTGTATATACATGTAATAATACTAATATTATCACCTTTACCTTGAGTCTAACTTTGGTTTAGGTCTATCCTCCTCATAAACTTCCACTATCTCCGAGTCCCTGTTACATGATATGGGTATAACACGTATAGGTAAAAATTCCATCTCCATTTTGGGCATCCAACTAGAAAACTGGAGAGAAAGCAAACATGTTCAATATTAATTGCTGAAGAGAAAATGGCATGAAGTTTGAGTTTTATAAATCTCAAATGCTGAAAAGTTGCATTCTGATGGAACATCAAAATTACAACCAACTTCATTTATTCTTAATTACAGCCATCAGATAAGAACATACATCTACTCGCATTTAGAACTGCAAACTGAATATTTTGCTCTTTATATGCAAAAAAATAGAGATTGCACTAGAATGGGAAACTATATTCTGCCGTTATGATTGTGGCTGAAAAATGCTGATTTTACAGTACAAACATCTATATTTCTTACTATGCTAATACGTTACTGAGTCTAAGACCATATTTAAAGCTTTACAACCTAGCACAGAAATATTAGTATTAAGAAACGACGTTATGATGAGATGCATAACAATTCAACTTACTGTACATAATGCTTTATGACGTATTTTCCCATTGTCTGTAATTAATTCAAACTTCCTCATCATTCTTCCTTGCTCTATTTTCCAGATGGGAAAACATTCAAAATTGTTCATATCCTTTTTATCCATAACAAATTCTCCAATCTGTGAAAATGAATAAAAGATGTTTCAATATTAGTTATTAGATTTGTTACTGACCTTCTACAGAGATTTGTCGGGTTGATCAAGCCCATAGAAGGCTTGATTAACCCGACAAATCTCTGTGGATGGTCAGTAACAAACCTAATAACTGGTTTTTTTTTTTTGGTCAAGGACCAAAATCTCCGTTTTTTGGTTGCAGAAAATTGGTGTTTCACTGATCCTTCACGAAGTGT
This sequence comes from Pinctada fucata, assembly GCA_028142955.1. Lineage (NCBI taxonomy): Eukaryota > Metazoa > Mollusca > Bivalvia > Pterioida > Pteriidae > Pinctada > Pinctada fucata. Next base: position 36,125,578 of record AP027102.1, on the reverse strand, counting down.
ATGTGACGTGATTTACGCTCTCTGATTGGTTCGAAATGGTCAATGGCAAAATTAGATTGAAGTAACTTACTTTTAAACTATAAGGGGTAGGGCTTTGATATTTCACATATATATTCCTTATGACATAAGCTTTCATTTGATACCATGACATTTGGCCTTGTGACCTTAACATTAAGCTCTGACCTACTTTATTTATAAAGGGTAGGGATTTGATATTTCACATAGAGATTCCTCATGATGTGAGCTTTCGTTTGATATCATGACTTTTGACCTAGTGATCTTGACCTTGACCTTTGACCTACTTTTTAACTATAAGGGGTAGGGCTTTGATATTTGACATATATATTCCTCATAATGAAAGCTTTCGTTTGATACCATGACTTTTGACCCAGTAACCTTGACCTTTTGAAATATAAGGGATAGGACTTTGATATTTCACCTATAGATTCCTCATGATGGGAGCTTTTATTTGATACCATGACTTTTGACCTAGGGACCTTGATCTTTAACCTTAGTACTTTTAAACTAAAAAGGGTATGACTTTGATATTTCACATGTAAACATGGTATTGTAAATTCAGCTTAATTTGATACCATGACTTTTGACCTAGTGATCTTGACCTTTGACCTACTTTTGAATTATAAGGTAGGGATTTCTTATGACCAGAGCTTTCTGTGTTATGTCATAAATTAATCCGTCTAGATAAAAACGTCCCTGGGGTATAATTTGTCATTTTAAGGGCATTTCTAGTTGATTATTGGGTCAATTTTTCATAAGTCAAGGTGCACTAATTGTTTTACTAGAGTTAGTCAAACTGCTACAGGGGACATATGTTTTACAAATGATCTCAAATAATTACAAATCATGGGCGTTCTTTTAATGTGAATATTTAGATGTCTCATGTTATACATGTAGATTTCAGACAAAATTTCATTTTTAGTAGCATACCTTCAAAATAAACTTCTTAATGTGATTTCATTTTCCATTTTTTAGGATACAGAAGTCTATCATAGAAGAGCCTTTGTTTGAGATAGAAGTGCCTTTCTTGGAAACATAGGGAATCAAGGGAATAGGATAGCTGATAGATATGTCTTACTGATTTCCTGGTCAAAAGTTCAAGGTCATATGGAATTGAAAATGGTGTCAGAATTGTTGAAGACCAAAATAGTGTGTGTATTCCACTAAGCATCATTGCAGTATACACAAGTATTCACCAGAGTTGAGACCAAGCTATTAATTAAACATACTTTTTCACTCATTCTAGTCATTGAAGATAAGTCTGTGAATCAGCACATTGCATCTTTAATACAACTTTCTTATCTCCATTATGAATGACGCAAATTTGCTTTTTAAATATATTAAAGCTATTTTCACAAAAAAATGCTGCTTGTACCAAATACATGTATCAGTGTTGTAACATGAAGATACCCAGTATCTTTATTTGGACCAAAAAATGAAAAGTTTATGGACGAAATCAAATTTAAATACATATTAATATTGATTTACTCTTCAGTGGTGCCTCTTCTTGAATAAATGTTCAACAGTTATGAAATAAATGTTATTTGATTATACATGTATCTTTGTCCTTGTTGATGTTACATGTTTGAGTATAATGATTATACAATAATATGGCTGCACATTCTTTTCACAATTTCAATTTCTCAATAACCATGCATCGATGAAATTCAGTTGGAATGAAGTATTATAACTTTTAATGCTCCTATTGAATTATGAGAGTCCAATAGGAATCACCCTTTCCATCTGTCCAATGGTCTATCTACACTTTGGTTATAATGTAATAACTGAAATGGTTCAAAGAATTGTGCATTCATATTTAAAACATGGATTCACTGTAATGCGAGGAAAGGTCAAATTCATTCCTTGGACTTATTTATGTTTAATCACTCTTTGGTTCTAACATAATAACAGGAATACATTTTAATGATACAACTTCAATATTTACACACCCCAAATTGGATAAGAGTAAATGTATCTAAGAATCACCCTGTCCGTCTGACTGTCTGTCAATCATGTCGAGGCTATAACTTTTAAACCCTTCCAGAGATTTGAAAAGAAATGTTTCAAAAAATAATTCAAAGGTGTGCCATGACATTGAACCGTGGTCATATCAGCTAAATCTAGGTCAATGAAGAGAAATGATAAAATCTTGTCCTGGACATAACTTTGTATCATCTGTTGTATTGTATTTATAGTTATTAGGTTTGTTACTGACCGTCAACAAATATTTGTCGGGTTGATCAAGCCCATAGAAGGCGAGGAGAAACCTAACCAGAAGCCTCTAATGAGACTGAAGCTCTACTGGCTGTTTTGTTAAAGTGACACCCATTTCAAGAACCTGGGGTCAGGGGCTCACACAAAATATCAGGTGCACATCTACACTACATACACTTCTAAAATGATGTTAAAAGAATTAACTCTCCTTCAATTCTACTTTCTGAGAATTGGTGTTCACAAGATAACATTATAAGACTTATATATGAGAAAATGGCCACACCTATTTTCAAAGACCCTGGAGTCAGGATCTCAAACAAAATATAAGGTACACAACTAGACCACAGACTCATGGTAATGCAAAAAGAATTATCTCTCTATCAAGTATCTAAGATTGGCTATATATTTTGATTGGTAAGTGATAGGGCTTTGATATTTCACATGTGTACTCCATGTGACAAGACCTTACTACGCATATCATAATTTTTGACCTCGTGACCTTGACCTTGATATTTGACCTACTTTTCAAAAAATCTAAGATTGGCTATATCTTTTGATTGGTAAGTGATAGGGCTTTGATATTTCACGTGTATTCCATGTGACAAGACCTTTCTACGCATATCATAATTTTTGACCTCGTGACCTTGACCTAGATATTTGACCTACTTTTCAAAAAATATAAGATTGGCTATATCTTTTGATTGGTAAGTGATAGGGCTTTGATAATTCATATTTGTATTCCTTATGAAAAGACCTTTTTATACATTCCATAATTTTTGACCTCGTGACATTGTCCTTGATATTTGACCTACTTTCAATAATAATAAAGCCTGTGTTTGTGAAACACGAATGCCCCCGGTGGCATCTTTGTTAGTATGAACACTATTTTCTGTTAAGTACATGTATGTGAAGTCACTGGGTTAAAAGGTCAAAGGTCAAGGTCACGAGGTCAAAAGTTTTGGTATCAATGGAGAGGTCTTGTCACAAGGAATACACATGTGAAATATGAAAGCCCTATCACTTCCCATTCAAAAGTTATGCCCAATGTTAAAGTTTTTCGGACAAACAGACAAACAGATAAACAGACAAACAGACGGACAGGCCAAAAACTATATGCCCCCGAATCTTTGATTCCGGGGGCATAAAAAAAACCAATTCGCTTCGTTAGACGACACAAGCATTCCTTGGATTGCTATTTTCATAATTCACACATAGATTAAAGGTCGTGGGAGGAACATGGCTTTATTTTTTTTTACCTTCAAGGTCAAAGTCAAAGTTAGGCAAATATCAATGAAATATCAGAACTTTGGTTCTGACGTTATAAAATCATACAGTTGTTTCAAACTCATAAAGGCACATGTCTATAAATTTTGAATGTGAACCGTCAAAGGTCAAACATTGATGAATACATGTATAATTATCCTGACACAATAGTTGTAGAATTGTTTAAGTTGTGTTTCTAGGTTATATACAAAGGTTATATATTTTGGTAAGGTCAAGGTCACTTTTTAGACTTAGATATCATTAAATAATTGTATCACCTCATATTTCACCATTTTGATAAAACTAGTACACCAAAATGTTTTAAAGGATGTGAACTATTTGACAAAGGTTATTTCAGAGAGGTCAAGGTCACTTATTGATATGACTAGGTTACAACATCTTGACCCAGCATCTTTTATCAGAATTCGATTAAACTGTTACAATACTGGAATTTTTTCTCGGCAGAGGCCCGAGCCCTAGCATCACAGGGGTGACATATCATCGCTTGGTCACAAACTCTTTCCTCTATATGTCTATATTATTTGGATATGATTTATACATGTACATTCATCTTTAGATTATATAAGAGATTTAAGTAAAAAATCTATAGTTCTAATGTTCAAAACTTTTTTAGTCCCCTACCGACAACGCTGAAGGGGACTGTTCCATATCGGGAGTTCGCTTCTTTTCATGTGGTGGAGGGTTTTGTTTGTTTGCTTTGGTTCCTGTTTAATCCTGATTTTTTTTGTCTTCGGTTTCTGATTTTCTAAATTATTGATTTTGTGCTGTATACATGGATATTGTCATTATCCATATTTGTCATTCCTTTCGGTCTGACTGTCTGTCCGTCCGTAGGTCCATCTGTCAGTTTTCTGCGACGAATGGAGATTTCAGATGAAATTTGATAAACAGCTTGGTCTTGAATTGTTACAGAGCAAGTTCGACTTTTTTCACTTTCCCGGACTTTTTTCCGCAATGGATCGAGATATCCAGGTGAAATTTGATACACAGCTTGGTCTTGGATAGTTACAGAGCAAGTTTGAATTTCATCACGCTTGACCTATTTTTCGAGGAGTTATGCCCCTTGTTAACTATTTTGAAAGACGATGGATTGAAAAAGAAATTCCCTGAATTCATTAACTTTTTATATTTTATATTCAAGTATAAGTCTTTCGTTAAGACTAAATAACTTTTAATTTTTTTTTTCGATATCCAAACTTCAATTTCAGAAGGTAAGAGATTTGATTCTTTAAATTATCCTGAGAAATAATATTATATCCATTATTTTGTTGCATATAGCTGTCTAATTTGAGTCAAGTAGTTCTTTCTAGTACTGATCATTTTTTTCTACGAAAAATTTTGTTGCATATAACCGTTTAATTTGTGTCAAGTGGCTTTTTGTAGTACTGGTTTTACGAAAAATCCCGATTTTGTTAAAATCTGCTCAATTATAATTCAGTGACCTTGAAAATACAACGCATGACCTTGAACAAGTATCAAAACATCTCTATATTGATTTGCCTCCAATAGATATACATGTATGAACGAAGTTTTGTTTTAATATCATACATGCACAGTTTAAAATAGACTCATAACATACCCATTATAATAGCATAACCATCGTGCTAAATGTGTATTATCCCAGCCATTCTTATAGTTTAGGTACAATATATATTGGATATATAACACAAAAACACCAAAACAATTCTGCAATTATGAAATTTTTAACCTTCAAATACACGAAAAGCAAGCAAATTGGGTTTCTCCCAGCCATCAATGGAAGGTTTTAAAACCTTATTTAGGCATTCTCTTTGACCCCTCATACAAGAGACAGAGAGATGAAGTGCGAAAATCATTTCAGATATTCATAACAGAGGATTGGAGGGAGAAAATCTTTCTTATTGATATATGTACCCGTTTCTATGACAACAAAGGTTACAAAATCGCTAAGTGTTATGAAATTTTAGAATGCTTCAAAATTTAGAGATGGTTACCATGACAACGGCACTCCTTACGAAAGTTCTTTTTATCTCAGCATCCACATTGAACTTCCAATCCAAAAATCTCAAAAGTCTACGACATGCCGTGCCAACGTGTCATTGAATTTTTTTTTGGTCCTTACAGATAATAATTGCTCTTAAAAGTCAAGTGTCAGGGTTGGCCTGATATAGTGGTGCGACCCATAAAAGATTATTTTTAAACACTTTCTATTGAATTTGAAATCTTATCGGGGAAATGGCACTTTGCCCTATTAAAACCACACATGATCAGTGAAACTGACCTTTGGCTTTGACTTATGGCCTTGAAAATCAAGGGAGTCTTTCCTTATGTCATGACAAATAATTGTCTGAAGTTTGACTATGATCCGATGAAAAAAAAGCCTTCTCTTTGCTGTGTAAGATAAGTGACGTACATTAACCCTCCAATTTTCACACAAACGGCGTCATGATTATACCCCCACCCTTCCCTTGCAACTGTGTTGTGAGGGGATGATAAAATTGTAACATAGTATGTAGCAAAAAGTTCCTAGAATACATTCTCAAAGTCCAAGATGACGATAAAATGACCATTTTGCGAAGGAAGTGATGCTGAAAAGCACATACTCGAAATCTCAAGTAAGCTTCGAAGCTTACTCGAGATTTTAGCATCTCGTACTCGAACTCGAGTATGAAAATCATGCTCCAACATTTTATAACCTCCGTTTTGGAGCACGTACTCCAGCTCTAAATTTCGAGCCGACTTTCGAGCCAGGATTTGAGTTGGAGCTCGAGCTGTCTTTTATAACCTCAAAAAATTTGGAGCCATGCTCCAAACTGCGATTTCGAGCCGGAGCTCGAGCTGGAGCCCGAGTCAAGTTTTATAACCTCCAAGCCAGGTGCCTAAGACGGCCCAGCAAAGCACATCCATAACCCTAGCTCTGTAGAAATTGTCAAAATATGTTGGTACATGTATATGGGTTTAATATTTCAGCCTTAAGTACATGTTTCAATAATTCAGCAAGTCACACATCTGTCTGATGCTTTCAGCTGGCCATGACGGCATAGCTCTGGGTGCAAAGTTATTTTTTCTTTATGATGGCACTTACCCTAAAACCAGGCTTGGGATCATAGGGTGAGATGAGGACATTTTCAATTGTCTTCTTTTCCTGAACGGGCCTGTGATCTGTTACCATGGTTTTTGACTGGTGTACTATGGCCATAGATGGCTTTGACTTATGCAGTTTGAACGGTAAATGAGTATCGTCATCTAAGGATTTCCTGTTAGAATTACTTCGCTTCCTGCCACTAAAATACAAATATAAAATCTCATGACAATACATATTAATCTTATAAATATTAAAGTTAATGTAAGCTACATGTATGTGCTGCATTGATATAATTTTAATGTACATTAATACTACTGAATTTTAAATATTCTTTCATGTAAATATTTTGCTCCAAATAGATCTGAATTGGTGACAAATATTCATTTCAATTCTAACAATCAATTTCACATTTTCATCATTTCCACCTCTATGCCATTTGATACCTACATGTACCTTAATCTTCTTCCAGTGAATTTGGTCGAAAAACTCTTTAAATCTGACTCATTTTCACAAGTGTAAATCTTTTAACTTTTGGCTTCTCATGTAAAAGGAGAACAAATGTAGACCAAATCAAGGACCTTCCACTTACAAGATGCAACCTTTAAAAACGGAGATCTGGCACAAACTCAGAAAGTCCAATAAGATTCTTTTCTTCAAAATGACTCAAAGTATGAATCTCTCACTATCCTTTAAAATGAGTATGAGCAAAAATCATTATTTTGATAGCCTTCCTTTACATGTACTTACATCTTAATCTTAGGTGTCCTAGTTCTGGATTTTTTCTCCGTGTCCATCATAGGATGTCTTTTGTTTTCCTGTAAATATGCAAAATCATTTCACAATTGTGAAAATATTTCGATATCTATTTTCGAAAATTTCATGCTAAAAAAAAAATTAATAAAAAAAATTTGAAGTCTTAGACATGTAGAGACTTAGATATTCTTATATATGAGTACATGTACATGTAATAGCACACCACAGATATCAAATCTCTATTATTATTTATTTTCATGAATGTCACTACATGTACTTCTATTTCCAAAGTTACTTTTGGTTATTCAAATGCATAATTACTTATCTACATATTTAAGACTAGAGTACAGGGTATGACTTTTTACCATGGCAAAAGGAGCCCACTCAGGATCTCTGTCAGAGTCATACTCCTCCTCCTCTCTGTCTGATTGGATGACTTTCTTTGGTTTTATTTCCTGGATATCATCACTGTCACTGTCCACTACATAGGTTTCTGTAAATACACATGTACTAATAATAATATATTCTCTTCTAATGTATTTAAAATGTTATGGGTGTATCTAAAATTTTTCACTTTTACAAATTTTTTTCTTTATTCTACTTTATTTCGCCCCTTTCAACATTGTCAATAAAATAACTATTAAAGTCATGATGACATAAAAAGATGAAGTACAATGATTCCAAGCAAAATAGACCATTTTTCGTCATGTTTCATTTGATACAGATAGCCAGACTATGGACACTACATACTTTGATGAATTTTTCATTATGACGTCATAAATGAAACATGAACAAAAAGCCCTCAACAAATCAGGACATAACAATTCTAAAGTTTGCAAATTTACTCAATGTCCGTAATCCTGGAGTGTAAAATCAAGATTTTTGATTCAGAAAGATCACATCTGAGAAATGTAAAATTATTTTTCCTACTTTGTAAATGTATAAACAGTCATAATGTTGGGTTTATCATGAACAAACAGAGCTATGTATTAACTCTGTCAGTAAGAGGAAAGCCCATCTAATGGATTAATATAGCAGCATTTCAGATAATGATGTAAACTACTGAAGTAAACATCAAGGTGCTTGCTGCATGGTCTCTCTTATTTTTTACATGTACTTACTGAGTTAACTGGCTTTTTCAGATTAAATAAATCAGTTCATTTACTTTTTGAAGAGTATTAGTAGACTTAGAAGACTTACTTTTCTCTTTGGCCTTATCCTTTGCTCTCCGACTGGAAGTTTTCCGTACTGGCTTTGGTGACGGAGGAGCCACAGCTATATGTTGACTTTCTTCTTCCTCGTTAGAATCTGGCTGATATTCATCATCATCACCTGAAGATACAATATATGCCTCCTCCTCAGACTCGTAACTTAGAACCTTCTTCTTCCTTCCTCTTCCTCCTTTTGGACTTGATTTCTTTCTTCCTCTAGCACTTGGTTCACTCCTCCCGAGAGCACTTTTCACATTTTTAGTTTGGGTTTTATTCAGACTTATTTTTAATTTCAGACTGGGTTTTCCATCTTCATTCAAGGAAGATACAATATTTTGCACTGTACTGCTCATATTGCTTCCTTCCTCTTCGTCAGAAAATGCAATGGAATCGTTTTGCGATGTTGACGGTGACGTTAATGATTCTGGTCTCGGAGTACTAGCAGCACTATCACTACTGAATTTACTTTCCACTGTCTCAACCGGTCTTTTCCTCGGAGGCTCCGGAATATATTTTGGCAGTTCTGGTCGTTTAACCACACTAGAGTTAACACTTGATAAAGTCTCTGGCTTCTTTCCTTGAATGAAACTTAAGAAAGAGTCCATGAATCCTGAGTTTGGATTTTTCTTGATTTCGATTTTTGGTTTAGGTTCCGGCGGTCGCGGATTTGAATGAGGAGGTGATATGGGATTTACAAGTATTTCATGTTTGACAGGATTTGTCTTTTTGGCAGGTGGGGGTTTTGATAAATGAGCAAGTTCGTCGTCGTATTCTGGGTGGGTTGTAACGGAGCGTGCCGGGGCACTTTCCTCCATTGTCACAGGATGTTCCTGATGATGCTGCCAAGTTTCCGGTGATGAATCTTTATTATAAGTTTGCATCACTACAACAGTGGGATTTGAATGGCTGATTATGCTAGACAATGCATCTTCATCAATAGTGGACGTTTGACGATGTACAACGGGAGACTCGTTATACCCATACTGGTTCTCATACCCTTGAACTTCCGTGTACACAGTATTCTGTTGAGGTTGGACCCTGTATCCCTCACCGTCCACTAAACCTAACGCATGCATTCCCAAAGGATCTTCCATCCCTACTTTGTCCATGTCTATATCTGTCCCAGTGGTGAGTTGATCTACAAACGATCTACTCTGAGGGAAGTTATACTGCTGTTCACCAGTATTCACATTACTATTGTTAGGTCTATCATGAATATGTCTTCCATGCACCCTTATATTATTGTCAGATATCACAGGCATTTGGTTCACGGATCCATGAGGCACAGCACCAGAATTAGAATGCACAGGCACGCTTCCTGACGAGGAAACAGGTAAATTCCCAACACTAACATTATGCTGCATCCTGAACTGTTCGTTAACCATGGATGCATTGTTACTAGTAACTAGAGGTGATGAAGGCATAGTTCTCTGTATACTAGTGTTATAATTGCCCTCCATCATCGGTTGTTGTTGTTGCTGCTGCTGTTGTTGTAGATGAGGACTATAAGATTGGGGCGTGTGGGGACTACTCGTTTTCTTCTGTTGATTAAACATATAATTATTTTGTGGGCTGGTTCTATAACCATGCCCGCTAACATTAACCATCTGAGAGTTCTGGTTGACGTTCTGCATATTAACGTTCTGTTGATTTGGCATATTATGGAACTGTTTGAGATCCTGGCTGAGCTCCTCTTTGACTACCTCCATTGTGTTCGTTATACTGGTAGCCTTTTTCTTCCTTGACCTAGGTTTCTTGGGCTTTGTGGTGGAATCGGGAATGGCTTGTATAGTAGGGGGTGTACCTACTACATTTGTACTGGTTACTTGGCTTTGCGGACTTTTACTAAGAGGGGAAGCTTGCTGGATGGGACTTGGCGTGTTATGAAGACCATGTGGGCTTTGAATTTGAGGCGAATTACTCGACTGTCTCACCGCATGTGTATTTATTCCACCGGAATTTCTACTGTGAAACAGTTCTTGCTGTAAGCTTTTTTGTTGCATCAATAATTGCTGTCTTGCCTCCTGTTGTGCTTTTTGCTGAGCAGCAATGTGAGCAAATTCTTGTAAGTTAATGTCACTGAAGTGATCTGTCTGCTGCCCAGTGTCTGAGACAGGACTCACTGGATCATAGTTCAAATTACCGACATTTTGTGTCGTTTGATATGACGGTTTTGAGTTATTGACATCTTGTGAACCGATACCATAACTTGCTAGCAGGGAGCTTGTGGGACTTATTACGTTCGGTTCACTTTTGGTCAAACCAGGATTGAAAAGGGGTGTGGTCATGGATGGATATTTATTTTGAGGAACCTGTTGAATTAAATCTTCCGCAGAAAAAGAGCTTCTGATGTTGCTACCTGAATTTTTATGTGAGACAACCCCACTGTGAGCTGGTGGTGGCCCAACATCGATCCCTGATACCCCACCAAATGTTGAAGTAGATGTCATCGGCAAAAATTCAGACAAGCCCCATCCCTTGATTCTCTCAGTGTTATGGGGGAGTCCAAACGATTCTTTACCATGATCCTGATTGAAAAGAAGTTTTGATCTTGATAATTCGCTATTAAGAGCAGCATTTGAGTGTCCATATGAATGACCTTCTGATCTAATAATAGCAGAGTCAGAAGGCAGCATGGAATGAGTAGGTTTCAGTGTGTTTTGAGCTGTTACTTGAGATTGAAGGGAGGAATCTAAATACTGGGGGATGTTGTTAGAGAGGAGGGGCACTGATGCTCCAGGTAGGGTGCCCAAGGATCGTCCACTGGGAGAGGCATGTGACACGGGTAAACTGCTTCCAAGTGAAAGACCTAATGTAAATGAGAAATTTGTAATTTGATAGAGATTTAAAATTACTAAAATAGTAATCATGTATTTCATGTAGATGTTTTTGAGGTAATGACAACACATTCCATTTGATAAAAGTAATGCAAATATATTATTGTACATGTACTACTAACTATGCCAATAAAAATAATTACATGACGTATCATACCTTTATTTATTTTTTTTCCTTTATATAAATTTGATTTGATTAAATTGCTATTATTCCTTGACTTTCTGAAACAGGGATAATAGTCATTTTTCAAACTATTTCACTGGTTCTTTTACTTGAACTAGGCGAGGCTACATACCCCGAATACAAGCATAGTGGGCGGAGCTACAGTCACTCAGCAAAAAATAATTGGATTAAGAAGTTATTGTGATGCTCAAAATGACGACTTTGTGATGCTGATGACGTTACTTGCTTACTCAGTTACTGCAATGACATAATACTAGTATAACAGTTATACACTGTTACCTCATGATCATGATGTAGTTCTTTAATAATTCTATTGTTCCCTCAAGTGGCGCTTTTTCCCTTGGGACAAGCCCTCATGAAATAGCTCACTTTCCTGAACAAGGAAAGAACTACGTCCCTCAGGTCCAGTCCATAACTATATGGTATCACCTGTCCTCATCGTTTATTGTCTATACATGTAACTGTTAAACTCGGCTTACCAGGGTTCAAACCTGCTTGTTCTGCAGCCAGCAGTGGTAAGTCATATCTGTTTATCCCTGCTGTAGTACCCTGGTTAGAGCTGTGCCCAAGATGACTGTAGGTCCCTGGATTAAAGCTTCGCCAAGGATTGGGTTCCATTATGCCATGATAGTTAACTCACATATCTTCTAGAGTTATCTATAACCTGACAAATAGAAACAATAATTATCGTTAATTCTTACATTTATTTAATGCAGGCACTTACTAATTGCACATGTATAAGATTAGGAAATACATGTACAAGTACATGACAGACTATATGTACCTTAGAATGTGCTTAATTCAATTTCAAATGGAGCAACACGATTTAATCAGGCATTGCAATACAAAACGTAATTTATCACTTTATTCCATGTCAAAAATTGCATCTGCCGGTAGATTTCTTCATCCTTATGACGTCAAAATCTAAGGCCGTCATACAATAGGCCACTTGCCGAAAATTAATAATGGCTGACAAAATGATGAAAAATGTCCGAGGTACGCGATTTTGGCACACTTTTTCATTATGTCTCAAAGGAATTGTGTCTTTTAACAGTGACTCATAATGTAAATCAACGCCAAAAGATGTCAACTCGGAGATTTATATATTTAATTTCTATGAATAATTGAATCATAAATTCATATAACGTTTTTAAATAATGTTTTACCCAGTTTCAAAAAGTGCCCCAACAGCTAAAAATAGGCTGCGATTACCGATAAAAGTCACGTGACCTGAATTCCCTACTTGTTTTGTATATTTAAAAGTTTTATTGCGTGCACTGGCTATCCTTTTACCGGTACTTATGCCAAAATTTACGACTAATCAATATCTATTGGATGGTATCAATTTCATTTAAATTTTTGAATGATAAAGTAGTCAAAATAGCGTTATCCAGTTTCTGAGGTGAGCCGCGGTTTCCCCGACCTGGTGATGTACCAGCTTTTTTTTCCACGACACTCCAACTATATGCACATACCTTGCTCTGGGGACAGATGCATTTGATCATAACAAACAGGGACATACAATGTATGTGCCAATTGTCTTATACTTTGTACAAATAATGTTAGCCCAATCAGAACTAGGTGTAAAAAGTGTAAATGCAGTTGTCAAAGCTTGGTCAAAAGTTTGGACACAGTGTATGTTTAGCGCCGCTACTAATCAGAGAACCCAAGAGAACCTAAGAGAACCTAAGCTTTTAAACCTTTAATATGCATTTCTTTGACTTGAATCTTACATATATTGTATTAGGAATTCCCATATAAAAGGATTTAATTACAAAAAGAAAGAAAAAATATGTTTAACATGCTAAAAAAGGCTAAATTAATAACTGATTTTATGTACATCCGTTTTACATTGCGCGCGTGCCACCCGCCGGATAATTTATGTACTTTTTCTTGTACTCTATTGCTTTTTTTTAATTTCATTTATTTATTTGTTTGTATGATTTTTTTTTTGATTTTTTTTTTCTTCTTTTTTTTTTTAAGTAATTATATTTTCAAAGGTAGTCATTATTTCAGAAGGCGGAGCATCGGCCTGAAGAAAGTAATTTTCTTTGACTTCAACCAATGGTCATGCATACATTTACACCAATTTCAAGATGTTTTCTGATTAGTCGTTGCACATAATTATTGTCATTAATATCATAATTTCAACCAAATTAACTTGTGTTTTCTTTAAAATGAATTTATGAAAACTTGCACGAAAATATATAAATGATATGCAATTATAATAATTGCATCTTACGCTGATATCAAAGGATGTGTAGAATTTATGTTTAGATAGATATAAGCTATAATTATGAGAAGGAAGGTATGGCTTATGCTGTAAAGACGGAGGCCATATAATTTGTAAAAATCAAAGTCGGCAAAAATATTTCGTCATTCATATATATGACTTTCAAGATTTTTTTTCAGTATTCGCTTTCTCGTCACGATGGGAAAAGCACGTAAATCTGGTGTTCTTGCACGTCCATGTGTCGTTTGCAACACTTCTTGCAAAAAGCGCATGTTTCGTGGCAAGCTTCGTTTCATTTGTTCTTCTTGCGCGCTTGATCTAAGTTGTTATAGGTACGTTATGAACAAATAAATAAAAATGTTATTATATACATGTATTTATCTTCACAGGTATCAATATTGACGCAATTTGATTCACTGTATAATTCAAATTCATTAAAATTCAAATGGCTTTTTGAGCATTTTAGTTTTCTACTTTTCGATTATTGAAATAATTTCTGAAAAAAAAATTAATAAAAAAAAAAAACAGTACAAAACAAAAGAAAAAAAAAAACAGTGAATCGTATTGCCAGGTATAGTATTACGCGTACGGAAACCTAACGGTGCCAACTGAAGTACGTGGTTTACGTTACTTTTCACACAAAACTAGCTCCTACACTCCTTTCATACCTACGTCTGAGTTCTTCGGGGCTTCCGGGAGGACATTATGCGGGATTGCAATATGATAAAAAAACTCATATGACTGTCCTAACTCCCGGCTGGGTATTACACGAAAGGAGACTAACATGTTAGGGCCCCTCTAACCATTATCAATATAAATGCCTATGACAAGTTCATCCTCAGTTTAAGTTAAATATTGTTTTTAAGTCAGATTTTAACATTGCTCCTAAATTCAATTATCGACAATCTGAGTATTGCTTCTAAATTTCATTGCCAAAATTTAATACAGAATTCTTGTTTTCTTTTCTAGATTCTCTATTTAATTAAGGTTCGAGTTCTTTATTATTTGTAAGTAAATACGCAACGCACGTTGTGAATAATAAAAAGAAATCGGTAAAAATCTTAGAACTTGTCACAGGCACGCATACTCCAAAGATAGGTCACAATCAACTTTTAAAGAAATATAATTTCTTACGAAAGGGAATGTGTGAGGAAGGGTGTGTGTGTGTGTGTGTGTATTAAAATTATGAGGTGTACATGTAGGAAAACACTGTGTATTGTGTACAACCTGAGACAGATCACATACACATTGTTTACTATTGTATTAGTTAGGGATGAATGAATGATCGAGATACATGTGGTACCAAAAAAAAAAAAAAAAGAGAGAAATATATATATATATATATATATATATATATATATATAGAAAAAAGAAAAGAAAAAAAGAAAAATATAGAAAAAAATATAGAAAAAAAAAACAGAAAAAGAAACAGAAGAAATAAAATAAAAAAAAAATATCTAAAAAGAGAGAAAAAATATAGAAAAGAGAGAAAAAAAAAAGACAAAAAAAAAGAAAAAAGAAATAAAAAAAAAAGAAATGAAAAAAGAAAAAAGAAATAAAAAAAAAAAGGAAAAGAAAAAAAAGAGAGATTAGAAATCAAAAGGATAGTGAATGGTACCACATACAGAGTGAATGGGTATGATTGATATTTTAGAATGTGAGATGTTGATCTTTTGTCCCAAGGGGGCGGTTTAGGAGAGCTCTGTGATTGCCTGGCAATTATGGATAACTCTCATAGGGGCGTTGGTGTTATGTGTACAACCAAAGACAGATCACATTTCACTTAACGAATTATTGTATAGTTAGGTTTCCCTTTTCTAATAAAATAAAAAAAGAAACAAGAAGAAAGAGAGAATTGCAAGTTTATTCATGTATACAATGTAACTTTTATTTCAGCTTTAGGAGAGTGCACTACCCAGGAATGGCCCACTTCTTAGGTCTCGTGTTGTGGCTGTACGTACTACCTTAGACAGATCGTACATGTCATTTCACGGGTGGTAGACGACTCTCACGTTAGGACATCAATCAATGTGTACAACCATAGACAGATCACGTTGATATGATGAGTTATTGTATTAGTTAGGTACTAACAAATCATGTAAGGATAGCATAGATATTTCTCCGATCTATGACTATCCAATGACTTTATATAGGAGAATCTTTAAACATGTATTGTATACATACTTTTATTTATTATTTGCTTTTCTATGAAATATTTTATAACTGAATTTTATTTTCTATTTCAGACGCCTGTCTACATGGTCTCTGCGAGTTCCCCGGTCTACCACCCAGTCCAGACCTACCAGAACGCCTTATCCCAGAAGGCCAACGACATGTTCCCCGCAAACAACGCCCAGTAGTCCATGCGTTTCTATTCAGTACCCCTGCGGTATCTGTGACCAGGAGTGTATTGGCGATAATGATATAGGGTGTGATAAATGTCTACTGTGGTTCCACATGTCATGTGAGCAAATCAATAAGAGGGATTATAGTTTCCTCACATCATCAGATTTGCCATATATATGTAGAAAATGCACCCTTATCAATGATGATACCTCCTCCTACGACTACAGCGAAGCGCTTGATCGTCTATCAAAATCTCAATCGCTTGAAACGCAACTCAAAGATGCTGCTAGAAATGAATGTATTCTGATGCGAGATCATAGTAATTTCACTTATAATGATGATACCATTACTTACAACAACTGGGGTCTCAATGTTGATGGGGATGCTTCATCACTTTTAGGACCTAATTGGAAAGGTCCTGTCCCCGTATCTGTTACAGGAGATGGCAACTGTTTATTCAATTCTATCTCTGTAGCTTTAACAGGACACGAGGGTCGATCTGTAGAATTAAGGCTACGTACAGCAATAGAACTTATTCTACACAAAGATCACTATGTTCAGACAAACAGTTCTACAGACATAGGTCTATGTTCCACTAATATAAATGACGCTATTCAAGAATGTATGAAAGAAAAAAAAACAATAAGGCAACAACAACAACAAAACAAAACACACAGAAAAATTAATAATAAAAGAAAAGGAAAAAAAGAAAAAAGGACCATGAAGTAGAACCACGTCCACTTTGTATGGTCTGGTAACATTTAAAAAAAATGGCAAAGATTTCTACATTTTCTTATAATATCAGTAAAAAAAAACAAAACAAAACAAAACAACAAAAAAAAAAAAAAAAAAAAAACAAAACAAAATAAATGAATATAAAATTATCTTAAAGAACTGAATGCACAATCATACACGTTGTAATAGTACTTTGTTCTGAAGGCTAAATATCCTACACTTCCGTATTATTGACAGATTTGCAATACACAATTTACACCCAATACACAAAATTTTTAAATTTAAACAAAACAAAATAAATAAATAATAATTCATTACACAACTGAATGCAAAATCATATACGTTGTAGTAGTGATTTGTTCTGAGAGCTAAATTTGATATATTTCCGTATTATTGAGAATGTGACAGATTTGCAATACACATTTTAGGCCCAATACACAAATTCATTTAAAATCATTTGTTTGAAAATTGTTGAATAACCATTTACAAACTCTTATCTTTAAATAATGTTAACAACATTGGTCAAAATCATATAAAAATCCTTAGGTTCTCTTGGGTTCTCTTAGGTTCTCTGATTAGCAGTACCCGTATGTTTAGACATTTGAATACTGATTACTAGCCGGATTAGCAAACAAAAGAGATTCAATAGTGTCTTGAATACAGATAAATAAAGAACCTTGTTTTGAAGTTAATTACGGCGGTGAATTTAAAAACTTTTCACATTCTCATCTTCTGACAGACAATCGCCGCCATATTCATCTTCTTTCTTACCCATAATTCCATGTTGTCCGAAACATTCCGAAAGATGATCCAACGCTTATAATTTTCAGATCAAACTTGAAATATTTGCAGGGTAAGATTGTTTTCTTTATACTGGAAAGAAGAATATTGAAAATGTAACATTATTCTCAAGATATTTGGAGGTATTCTGAATTTTGAAAGCGTACCTTGCAACCGGAAGTGACCGGTTTCGGAGTTAATCGTCGGAAAAACATGGACGACAAGGCCGAGGCAGCGATCGATGTCGAGAAGAAAGATGAAATGGAACCGAAGACTGAGTCTAAAAGCGTCTCTCTTCAAGGTATGTAGGAAGTTTGCTCAAACGTCTACTGATGTCCACTTTGTAAATACCTTTAAATATGAAGACAGGTCGTTGATTTGAATTCTTGTGTTTGGGACGAAATGTCCGAATGTCTCACTTCTATTTCACATTTCACAAGAATAAACTTTTTATTTTAGAGTTACAGTCGTGGTGGGAAGTACCAAGCATTGCCCATTTTTGTTCTTTGTTCAGAACCGCATTTGACTTGCCCGATTTTGACATTGAGGTATGCTTTTCATTTTCTGTATGAGGTATATTTCAAGAACATCTGCATAGCATGCATCAATAATTCATTGAAATCATTAATTTGAAATGAAATACATAAAATGATTTTGAACTGTAATTCACTCATGATAATTTTACTATTGTTTACATTTCATTGATGGTTTTTGGAATGACAGGTTTGCTTGGGTTGTCTCCCTTTTTCTCTCATTCCTTCCATACACCATATGTAACATGAAAGTAGAAAGTGAAAGTAGCATGGCATTGTTTACATCATGTGACTTCTCATCCTTGTATAGCTACATTTGCATATTGTCATGCTAAGCTGTCTATATGTTGGACAATATCAGAGAAAGGGAATAACGTGAAAAAATCTTATTGAAATGATCATTTAAAACCCCCTTCACCATGACAATCATCTACCATCTCACAAATGATTGATAGTACAAAATGTAATCTTATTCTGGAAGAGCAAAATGTATATTTATTGATTTACCGTATTAATTTTTAAATAGAATTGTATTAGCATTTAATTAAATTGCAGGTTCATATTGAAACATTGTCTTTACTTTAGTTTTCTCCTGGATACATGTAGCTTTGATTCCTTTCAACAAAAAAAAGAAGACAAGGATTTCAATATTCATTATCCTGAAAATATTCATGTAGATTGAATATGCAATGAAAGGAATTCTTTTGTTAGAAATGAATAGCATGATGCGTTATTGTTCATAGACATACTGTGATACAGGTAGTAACATTCATATTGTGATTTAGTTGTGCAACAAGGCTTGCACTCAGAATACATCGTAGATGAACAGAGTAAACTAAATTATATTATTTGTTTTAGGATTTAGAAATTGCCTTGCTTGAATCTTTGAAAGAGGATGAAAACTTCTTCCTGACTGACTTGCTGTGTCGCCTATTGAAGGGATACTACGGCAGAGATGACATACAGTAATATCCTTTAGTTTTATTATCGTAGTTTGACTTCATGTTAACTGTGACAGAAATGTTTACATCAGGTCTTTGATGCATGATATTTAATACATGTATATCATGTATATTGTGCATTTATCATTTTAAAAAGTTATATATTTGATATTCGAAACTTTTATAACTTCATATTGAATAATGTCATTGCTACAACAGAGATTAATCTACAATTTGCACTGAAACTTGGCCAATGGGTCCCCAGCCAAAACAATGGGTCCCAGCAGAAATTAATGCGTCCCAATTTCTACAAACCTTCTTTTTTCATGGCGTTTTAAGTTCACCAATACAACTGAGCTGACCGCCTCACGGCGTTTTATGTCCTTGAGATCGTTAAATGTACCACAAAATAACGTCTAATTACTTCAATCTAATTTTGCCAAATTAAGTATATTGATTGTTTATTTAGTTAGCGATGCTTTGTACATGTGTATAGTAAAACGTTATCCAAACAAACCAATTCTATATGGTAATTTTATTTGGTATACAAAGACGGTACACAGCTTATGGTGTAAATTGACGATTTCAACACATTTCATTCATAATGTCATGTTAAGTTCACAATGGAAGACTTTTTCATAAAGATATTGTATATTTTACATCTGAATCCGAATGATACCAAGAAGTTAGACACGCATCGGATTGTACATGTATATAAATAAAAAAAATGTTGCTCCGCAATGATTTCTCATACAATACCACATATCTGTAAGGTTTAAAAGAGCTGCCAAAATATAAACAGAGACATTTACAAGTTATACAGCTAAATAAATACTGTAAATACACTTTCTCGACTATGAATGTTTAATTTATGCAACATGAACTAAAACAGACGCATTATACAAACGTGAACAATGCGCACAGTGGGACGCAGCAATTGGAAATCAATGGGTCCTGAGCGATTTTTATGCGTCAGAGATGCAGGACGCAGAGGTAGATTAATCCCTGGCTACAATGATGCGTCATGCCCACCATAACCCATCTAGGTCAATACTAAATTTTATAACAGAAGGTTGTACATTAAATTAAAAGTCTTTGCTTATTTTTAAGATGAAAAAAAATTTGGTGCTTTAATCATAAAAAGTTAAATATTATGTTTAATACCAAAACACAAGGTGTCGTATGGGAATCACTTTGTCCTGTTGGTGACTTACTCCTTAGTCCTACTCATATATGTGACTATAGCTCACATGAGATTAGCATTACCAGGATACTGTAGTCTAGATTGCAGAAATCGTCAAGCAAGCATGATAAGACTCAACATCCATTTGTAGGTCAAGGTCACATTAAGGGTCAAAGTTACATATTTAGAGTCAAACAAAGGGCACCAAAGCTGTACCTGAACTATTCAATTTTAATTTTCTTATCTTTGCTGTAGGCCATACAATATGGAGATATTTCTCAAAGACACCATCAAATATAACTGGGAGATGTTAGAGAAGAGAGAGGTGAATCCTTTGGCCAATGGAAACTTCAAGGACTTGCCACTGAGAACAAGAGTAGAAATCTTACAATGTTTGTGTGATTACCGTCTGGATGCCACAGATGTCATGGAACAATTGAAGGTAAACAAACAAGATAGACTACATGGAAGCCGGTGTTACATATTGTATGAGTTACACTTTTGTCAATCTCTACTTAGAGGAGTAGGTTGGGAGTTTCCACCAAGTATATAAAGTCAGGTTTGTGAGTAGTAAAAGTGTTACAAGTTGGTTGTATATCTTTCTCTTGACATACCAAGATGTTATTATTGTTACTATACCGGAGGTACTGTATCTGACTTATGTTTTCTGTTTGGTTGACAAAATTAGGTCAGATTTGATTTTAGTACAGTATAAGTGAATTATGAATTGAAAATTGTACATGCATATTAAAATGACAATAAGTAGAGTGACTCAGATGGAGTAGGGACTTAGGAAGAAAGGAACATTTTTAACTAGGTACATGTAATTTATGAAATTGTTTTTTTCAGGGTCTAGATGGGGACAATATGAGAGTGGAACCACTTGGTAAGGACAGCACAGGCAAGACATATTGGTATTTCTATGGTAACAGATTATACTGTGAGCATCCAGAACCTGTCAAAGAGGAACCAAAATCGGAAAAGAAAGACAAGTAGGATTCTTATAACTATCTCATAGAGAATTTCATCTATACCGTCATTATCATCTGTTTATACTGTTTAAAGATAAGTCGAATATATGATGTGTATTTTACATGTAATTTGTGGTACACTATGCATAGTATGACACACATGTGGAAAACAATACCATATACATGTATCTTACTCACATTTTGAAGGAACAAGAAAGAATATAAAAAAGTTTAGCAAGGAAAACTTATTTTGTCTTTGAAGAAGTACAAGTATTTGTAATCTTATTTGTGAAATTTTTTGCATTTGTGAAAATATTGATTTTGCAATTACAGAAAAGGTTCCAAGAAGAAAGAAAAGAAAAAAGAGAAGAAACAGCAGAAATCAAAACCAAAGAAAGGAAGAAAGAAAGCTCCAGATCCACCTAGAAGAAGCTCTCGTGGTCGTATCCTGAAAAATTCCAAATCTTTAGAAATTGATAGGTTTGTAGTAAATAATTGAATTATAAATATCTCTAGGTAACATTTTTGCTAATCAACATACTCTTCTTCTATCCTGTTCATCATGTTCAATGTGAAGAGTTACTTCTAATTTTAGACGTTATCCGACGTAAAATAATTGTGACATCATCAAATTAAATGAAACCAGTGTAAAATTAAGGGGAAAGATGATTCATGTACAAATTTTCTATAGGAAATCCATTATGGCATAATTCATAAACCTCAGTTGCCGTCCCAAATAGATAGTAATTCTGTATATCATATATGTCAAATTTATGATTGATGATTTATTTTTAGATCGGAGACAGAGAGTGAGGAAGAGGAGGAGGAGGACAGTTCATCAGGGTCAGATTCGGAGATGGACATAACTCTGTCAGAAATATCGGAGAGAAAAAAGAACAACAAGGGAAAAGACTCTGGTAGAAAAAAGAGAAAGAGGTATACTGTAAATTGCTTTATTTTTGTCAGTTCCAATTTTCGTCAATTCCTTAAAAAAGACCATTTTTTCAGTACGTAATTTCATCATCCTATGGTCCCTAAAATATCAATTTGTCTGTTCTCAAAGATAACAGCACTAAAAATTTTATCCACTGTCAAATCATGTTTCCTTTCATTGTTTGTTTATCAAATTATCGATAATCAAACTTAGCTTGTTGTGATAACATGCCATTAGATAATTACATGTAACTTTGAATATGTATAATAGTTTTCGTTTATCTACTGTACATTATACTAGTACGTTACGTTGGCTTAAAACAGTTCCTTCCTTCCTAGGACTGTCCGATCCTCTTATTATATTACCTTGTTTTCAGAAACGGATGTAAAATGTGATATCATGTCAACAATGGTTATAGCAAAATGGATCATGTCTACACCTGAGATAATACTAGTATGCAACAAATGAAAAGCCGAACTTATATTTGAAACTCGTCATGTGATGTCAATGTAAATGTAAAATTACGCTTATAAGTTGTATTTGTCAGGAGTATTTACATGTACATTCATCAGGACGTAACTTCATCGAGATAGGCACTGAAAATGACGAAAATTGGTGCTTTACGAATAATAACCAATTTACAGTATTTCTGTCGCTATATGAAAGTGATAAATATAGGTTTGTCCCATTTAAAGTATTGTGTCTAAAGGGATGCTTCATTGAAATTTAGAGTGTATAAATTGTAAAACAAGGGATCACTTCTTGGACGAGAATGAAAACTGATGAGCAAATGTGTTGATGGATTATTACAAGTGTTAACTTTATGTTTAAATTGATTTGTAGTAATGAAGATGATGAGGATGAAGAATCAGATGAAGAGGATCGTCAGATAAAAAATCAGAAACAGAGGTATATATTACACATGGTCATTTATGTCGAAATCAAGAGCTATGAACTTAGTCCTGATCATCTTAAATACTCCATTTTCCAGAAAATATTACTGTAATGACCGTTTTAAACCTTGATTTTATATGCACAGACACATTTGGCAAAATTTTGAATTGTGACGTCATATTTGATCACACTGACTTCATGGGTTGTCATGTTTTCTATTTTGATGTCGCAATGAAAATATCACCAAATTTTGTGATGTCTGGTGTCTGTCTGCCCAATTAATCGACTGGAAAATCAGCTATTAATCTTTTCAACTTGTCAGCCAATCAGGCCATTATGATGTCATTTATCTTGCTTGAAAAAATTTCATGTGCCTACATACATGTAGTGATGATGTACATAACAACTTCCATGACATATTGGACATTTTGGTTTTATCGGTCCAAATAATAGTTATAAAAAGAGCTTTCATCAGATTAAACAATTTTTTTATGGGCACATGATGAAACCGATACTTTTCAGGATCTCTTGAATAAAAGTAGATGTAACAATGTATAGCAACTTCCTAGTGGATTATATTTATACAATGAACACAGTTCACAGTCATTCCAATAAAGAGAAGAGGGTAAGGGTTGAGATTAGAACAGAAAATTGCTAAAAAAAAGCAAGTGTTTTCCAAATATTTGACGATTAGAATGGGGTGCTGAATCTTGAATTTTTATTTGCCTGGTGGTAAAAACTACTGGCCTCAGACTTATGGACCAGTGTTTATTAGATCCCTTATCCTGTGCAAATTGTGTGAATTTCATATCTATCCTTGTCTACATTCAGATACTCTAGTTATTGATTTGAAGAAATAATATCAAAACATTGAATCAGTTTACTTCACATTTAAATGAAGAAATGTCATGCCATAAAAGATTTAATAGTAGAATTTCAATTCAATTACATGTATGTTCTAGGCATTTTAACATTCTCATTACAATCGGAATGTCAAAATGTCAAGATGTGATGATATGTTTTTACAACCATATAAAGATGACTTGATCTTAAACTTAGAATTAGATATGGAATTTGACTTCTTATATACAATGAATTCTTTTAACACATTCTGTTATCTTTTGACGGAACAATACAAATGTCAATTTACCTGTAGTTTTACATACCCTGATATATTTTGTATGACCGTGATTTCTTTTTGTCTTTAGTGATAAGGTTACAAAAGGAAAAGGTAGACAAAAGAAGACTGCCACCCCTAAAACTCCACAGTAAGTGTAGCAAATTTCTAAACTGTGCTGTAATATATCAAAAGTTTCTCTTGTTCCGGAAATTTTATTCAAAAATGCTTCTTCTAAGTTGCAGGAGATGTCATAGAATGCAAATTTGTTTTCTTGCATGTATTTAGATAATTTTGAAGATGACACATAATGTTTTGCCTGAATAAATGAAATGGTAATCAGATTCTTACGCTTTGAAAAAAATATGTAAAATGGATAAGGCATAAGACTGCAAAATTTTGTCTGAAACTAAATTTTTACTCTTTTATTTCTTGCCACTTTTCCATCTAAGTTTTAAGCTTTTAATTTTTTAGAGCAACAAAATCAAGCAAGCCTAGTACATCTACTCCAGCCAGGCCTGTTAGCACTAGATCTTCTCGAAGAAGCTTAAGGAATGCAAAGAAAAATGAGTTAGAGAGGTATAACTCTTGTTATGTACATCCAGAATAAACATCAAGAAAATTAGGTGTAAAGTATGTGACTAAAATACATTTTGAAATGATTGTGATTGTAAAGAATCTATAGTTGCAAAGAATATGTATCTAGGAAAAAATAATAAGAATTTGAATAATAATGTGTCTTCTTTTCTAGCTTATCCAAAGATGCTGAAAAAGATGAGGAGAAAGATAATGAGAATGAAGATGATGATAATGATGATAATGATAACAAAGATATAGATGAAAACAGTATGATGAGTGAGAGTATAGCTGACAGTACAAGGATTGATGAGGAGAGGTATGTGCATTACATATACATGTATATACATTTACTGTAAACATTATTATTTTCGCTAGGGGAAATATCCATTTGAACAGTTAGGGGAAATATCCATTTGAACAGTTTGCATGGGGGTAATTCTGGCGAAATCGGGAGTCTTTGGCTTAAAAGCTTTTATGCTGGTTGTAATTTTCACCCAGGGGTTATTTTTGCGACAGTAGTACAATTGCAAAAATTACCCTGAACTACATATACATGGATATTCTCTACCTCCAAGGTAGCTTTAGATGCAAAAGCAACGTATTATATCATCACTTTAGTGAAAACGGTAATGTTTATGGGAAGGTGAGTGCAGACGTGTATGTGCGCAAAATTATTTGCTATATGAAAAAATTATTCACTAATTATATGAAAAATCTAATACATCTCATTTGTTTCAAGGTCATTTTGTATGATACAATAAATTCTCTATCAATAATGTATTTGAAGAAAAAAAAATGTCTTTATCAGAAGAAGGGAATCTACCTTAATTAAAAAAAAAGTCAAGTGAGAAATAACATGAATAATGAATCATTAAATTTGGTTATACTTATGAAATCATTCTTGGAAAAGTTTATTCTATACATATTTTTCTGTACATATTCATGATTTTACTTTTTCAGTATGATGTGTGAATCTAAGGAAGGCTCCGTAAACGGTGATGTAGAACCTACGGAGGAAGTGAAGAAAATTACACCACGATCTACAGCGCACTCTGAAACAAAAAGGTAATTCTTGTATAGTATATTTGAAAATACAATGAACATTGTATGTTAACATTATGTATTGTACTTGTTTTTTACGTGGGATTATTTATATTTTTTCTCAACTATCAAAAAGTTGGTAGTTTCCCATGATGCTGACCTGGAAGGTATTTCTTATAGCATTATGTAATGCGTTTTCAACTGAAATTTCACATGATTCTTATGACAAGACATGGTTTTGCAATTGTTGTTTGTACATGTATGTCTGTCCATTCAACCATCCCACTATCTGGCTTTAACTTTTAAACCATAGGTCCATAACAAAATCATTTTCATGTTTTAGTCTGATGCTGCCCGTGGCACAAATTAACCTAAAGTCATGTAATTTAGATCAAGTTTGTGAAGTACGAATTTATAAGCATGAGATAAAATGTATTGTGGCAGCAAGAAGATTCCTGAAATCAAAACAAAATCTTTTTCTGTCTTCTAAATCTGTTTTTTTTTCTACTACATCAGAGAAAGTATCACTGATGACAGTACAGAAAACAAAGCCACTGACAATGTTACAGCTAAGGAAGAACAAAGGTAAATTTCTCACACAGAAAATGGTATTCAATTCTTTCTGTGACATGGATATTGTAGGATGTAATTCTATGTAAAATTGAAATATATCCAATCATTGGAAATAAGTTGGTTCTAAATTTGTTTAATCCATGCAGAATCAGTGTTATTTTCAGTCCAGAATTAAATTGCTTCAAGAGAGATTTATATTACTCATGCACAAGTTGAATTTACCAGCTGAGCCATCTGTCCTCTAATACTATAAAATCCTCAATGTCTCTCGTATCTTCAGCCATGTTACATGAATGGTATTTGTTATTGCCTTTAGTGAGACAAATAAAGAGCAGGGAAAAGTTACAGATGATGGTAATACCAAAGACAATGATGTTAAAGAAGAGAACACAAACAACTCTAATTGGTTTGTATAATTTACCATCTTCAGGACATTATTATGTGTACATGGTGTAGAGAAATATTTAAAGAATGAATTAAAGTACTCTTAAGCAAGCTTATACAATGAATAAATAACAAGAAACACTCAGTTTGTTCACAAGCATTGATATGAAATATGTCTACATTACATCCGTATCTGCTGGTTAACAAAGGCCAGTTGGTTTACAAGTTTACTTAGGAATATTGCAAAGTCCAGCATTAGTTAATAAGGAATACTGCCAAAACATCTTTCTATCTTTAAAAATTTAATAAATCATGTTGAACATTTCTAAAAAAGAATGTTCAGAGTCATTTGTTTTTGCGTTGATTGCAGTGCAAAAAAAAAAGTTGAAAAATCTTATTGCGTAAATTCTGTATAAACCATGTCATCTTGTATTTTAAAAATGATTTAAAATGCCTTCATAATATTACATACATGTATCCATTTCATGATTTCTAGCAATGGTGATGTTGAAAATACACCAGAGGAAGAGGATAAAATTGACATAAAGAAAGATGACGAACCTAAAGAAGATAGGATTCCGCTGTGTTTACGCCCTGTAGATCCTGACACTAGGTGGCGCTTGATCTGTGAAACGTTCGAGGATTGGCAGGCTTTATCGGAGATGTTTAAAGACAGTAAAGTGAAATCAGAGAAGGAGCTATATAAATGTATCATAGAAGATTTCTTACCAGCTATCCCAGATATAATGGTTGCCAGGGTAAGTCACATTCATTTCTTATGTTGTCGTAGTAAGTAGAAATCCCCTCTCCATCTCGTTTCACTAGAGAGGAATTAAGGTTTCCACCATCTGTCTGTTTTCCATCTCATTGTTTCTGTCTGTCTTTGAGATTGATACTTGAGTTTTCAGACCTTCCCCATGTCGTCTTACGAGTACTGTAAACCTGAATTGTTGTACTTGTAAACCTGAATTTCAGAATCGTGATCTTGCCCTCTGAGTGCAGGATAATGGGCAGGATCAAATTCCTAATCAATATGATGACAAATAAGCTCATATTTCTTGCACCTTCCAACAGAATTTTGATCATACTTGACTAAAATGTTATTTAGGATTATAAGACTCTTTTATGGTATTCTATGAAAGATACATCGGTTCCACCCGAGGGGTCTCAAAATCATGTAAAACCCGAGGCTTGCCGAGGGTTTTGCAAAATTTTGAGACCCCGAGGGTGGAACCGATGACTCTTTCATAGAATACCATAAAAGAGTATTTTTCTCTCATATCTAAGGACCAAAATCAAAACTGAAAGAAAAGGGACGAAAGTTGAAAAATGTCAAGTTGATCTAATCGCAAAAATTTTGCGATATTCGAATTCGGCGCCCCCGAAAATGGTTTATTCTATAAGAATAAACTACGAATATTGGGCTTTTCTAAATATGACGCAAGAGTACAATGAAAAGCGATATTAAAATCGATGTTTTATTGCAACGTCGCCGCTAGCTTGTTTGTTTTGCGGGCTGAAATCATGACGTCACAATAACGTAAACAATCGAAACAATAGCGTCACGTGATATGTGATACAGCTGTCACGTGATATGTGATACAGGAGTAGCTCACGTAGCTGTATCTCATGGGCCTTCTCTGTAACACATGCGCGGGTATGAGAGAAAAGTGCATCTCTAATATGTCAGTCAAGAAACAACGAATCTGATTACATGACGTAAAGACTTCCTATTCTCAAGACGGGTATTCCATAAAAAACAAGAGAGAAAACACAAAAAGCAAAACTCAAGAAGCAAAGAGCAAAACACAAAAATCAATGAGCAAAATATATTTGAGTTTCTCTGGATTCGTTTACAGGAGTTAATTATGTCGGTAGCTGTTGGAAACCTTACTCCAAACATTTGAATAGTAGAAGATACAGCTTTCTTGTTTCAAATTTGTATTACTTTTGATAATGCCTTAGTTTGGTACATGTACCAAGGTTTGACCTTGTGACCTTGACCTTACTTGGAGTTTGACAGCCTATATAGATACACACATTGACGCCAATGAAGGCATGTTTCTCCCTTGTAATTCAGATAACCACACCATTCACTATCAGCTATTTTTAGTCAGCTACAGTGGTCTGTTACATGTAGTGCTTGTGTCTCAGTTTTTGTCCGTATCTTTAAACCTCTGGTTGTGTATGTGTACTTGCAATCTGATTTAAATTCAGCACCCATTATGCTTTGCCTGTATTCAGATCTGACAATCATCTGTAAGGAAGGGGTCAAAATCTACTCCCTTCAATGAATAGATACATGTACTGTGAAAAATGTAAATGTTTATTACACAATGAGAAATTCTAAATAGACCCCCGACATGACCTCTTCAAATGATTCTCATATCTCTATGGCAGTATACACATTGTGAGCGCTGAATTATCAGATTGGTGTATGTGTATCTCACTTCTACATGTATGTGTTGTCATATGTTGTTTTGCTATGCATGTTGCAAGAGATTATTGTTGTTAATAACATTCTCACTTTTTAGCAAGTCATGAAAAATGTCCTGGGAGCTTGAGTGTCAGCTATATTTCTTGAACTATATGGGGTAGGGCTCATCTTGATGCACCAGGGTTTCATCATATTCCATTAGATGCTTCATTGCAAAGTACCCTTGGATTCAGGGGTCCACCATTTTAACAAGATTTCTATTGTAGAAATCATTGTGACGTCATGTCTTTGTACTTTAATGATGTGGCAAAGCAAGATATAAGACTAATTTTAATTTTTGGTGCAGTATTGTAGAACAGTTATCCTTACTTTATTTCTATCCCCAATCTTAATTAAATTGATCCCCTTTTTAATTTGAGAAATACATGGGACCAAAGGGCTGAAGGCAAGGTCATATTGAGAGTGGAAAGAAGTGGAAGGATGACATTGCGGTGGAAGTTTGAGTAGGGCTTTGATATTTCACATGTAGATTCCTTATGACCATGATGACCAGACCTTTCATTTGGGACCTTGATCTTTGACCTAGTGACCTTGACATTGGAGTTTGAAAAAAACATGGGCTATATCTCTTGAACTATAAGGGGTTGGGCTTTGATGCTTCACATTTAAATTCTCATCAACCGTACCTTTCATTTTGGACCTTGACCTAGTGACTGTGACCTTGGAGTTTGACCTACTTTTAAAATGCTTTAACCTGGGCTATATCACTCGAACTATAAGGGGTAGGGCTTTGATATTTGATATGTAGATTCCTCATCACCAGACCTTTCATTTTGGACCTTGACCTTGACATCTTAACATTGGAGTTTGAACTGATTTAATTAAAAAAGCTTTGAATTTTTTACCTACATTAACTAAAAAAAACCCTTTAACTGGCCTTATCCCTCTATTTTATGAAATTACCATTTTGCTATCAAAAACCTACACAGCGAGCAATGTTGTCTTCTGACAAGTCTTATTTTATATATTTAATGTAGACATGAAAGTTCTCATATTCCTTATATCACAGGTACATTAGACACACATTAATTGGGATCATGCATACAGTACAATTTTTCATATTCATCAACCTTGACATTGTCTGCAAAATGCTGCATCTAGAATCTATTCTGGCATTCTAGGCTATAAATTTCACACTTAATTTATCGAGTCAAGGAGAAAATGCAGTCGTTACATCTCCATTACTTTCTCTGATAAATGATATGTTCATATTATATATAAGAAAAGTTTAATATCTCTTCCTTACCATGCATATTCAGTATAGTAAAAACTTTATGTTAGACACACATACATGCCTAGACTCATATCTCTTATCATATCAGAGAGTAACGGCTATGTCGTCATATCTTAATAGTTATTTCATTTACGTGTAGAATTTAACATTGTGTAAAGTGATTGTTGTAGAACTGGGTGTGGTCTAGACACTTTTACTCATTATAAGAAAGAGAAAAGTTGGCTGGTAGTCAACAGAAAGAGAGAGGGCCTTCATAATTTGTCATAAATCTCTGCTAGAGTGTAATTTTCAAATCTGCAATTGTCTGCATGTGGCTTATGTCTAGCTTTAGACAATATTATCATCTGATTCTGTGCAAATGAAATAAGTTGTTGTTAAGCTTATCTCAACGTGGATTTGTTTGATGAAAGATTTTTTTTTCTGACTTAATGTTTGATATAGAAAAATTTCTGACATTTTGTGTGTTGGTATCATGCTACTCATACTCAACAGGAATACTTCAATAATAAGCTTTCTTCATCCATGAGTATTTACAAAAAAAAAAAAAAAAAAATGAGAAAAGAATTTGACTGTAGATGCATTTGCATTGTATTTACAACAATAATTTTTCTCAGTATTAATTTTGTTGTTTCAAAACTTCTCAATTGGTACCCAAAACTTGTCGATGAATTTTATTTTCTTTTCATCTGCATACATGTAGCAATCAGCTAAATGTTGCTGACATAAAGTAATGTCTGTCAGTCTGTCTGTCTTTCTTTTGATATGCTTTAGTCGACAATCTATCTTGAGCGCTCCATAAAATTGATTTTCATAAAATTGAAGTCCTCGGTATCCAGTCCCTTTGAGGATTTGTGTTATATTATTCATTGGTACTTTGATTCGGCAGTGAAAAAGAACTGTCCTAGAATTCACATACTTCAGAAAAGAAATGTACAAACGAAATAAAAATTAACAGATTTATTAATAACAAAAATTCTACACACATCGGATGAGAATGGAAATATTGCATTAGAGTTATGTCTCTTTGAACAGGTTTGTTGCATGCCCTATGTTCAGAGGCGACGTCGATAATTTCTCGCAGAAAGAAAACTGCTCGTAAAATTTATTTATGTACTGTTAGATACGATTAATAAACAAGAAAGTGCATCAACAAAACGATAGGAATATCACAGCTATTACAAAGAGTAGGTGCCAACACAGTAACCTCTGATTCCCCGAATTTTTGGCGACTGATCTCATTGCTTCGGCTTCGGGCCATCGTCTGCCAATTCCCGCCTTAGTTTTTAACTCTGATGATATTCCAACTTGCAACGTATTCAAATTAGAAGCATTAATAACGATATAAAGCCATCTGAGTAACCGTGGCTGGGTCGAATTTTTATTATTCAAGTCAAGTTCTGACATTTTTGGTTGGTTATATGAGATCATGGTTGGCTCCCGACTTTCTGAGCTAGGTTCGGCCCCTTGGCCGTAGTGTATTATAATGGTGGCATCTTTGTCGTGGAATTGTAAAAATGTGGCAGGAATTTGGGATATTTGTCTGCTCCTTACATTGCTGTCGCTAGCAGTTCCAACAATAGTATCTGTTGTCGACTTGGCACTGAATGACCTAACTGTATCGTCTATACTCTTATTTTTTACGCCTGAAGGTTGTCTGGAAATAGATGTACGATTTTTCCATACATTTGAGTCTGAAGTCCTATCTTTATCGGTTTCCGATGTTGAATTTGAATTTGGCGCTGAATTTTGATATGATCTCGATTTTGAATTTGATTGGATGTTACACATTGTGTTGACCTTGCTGATCCAAGGTTGACCTAGCTGTTCTTGTACGATTTCCATATTGCCTTTGGTAGGACAGTTTGTAAGTGACGTGTGGATACACAATAACATCTTCTTATATTGCCTGAAATGAAAAAAAAAAAAAAAAACAACTTGAATGACTGAAATGATATCAAAATTCATTTATCAATTTTGAACTCTCTCGTCAGATTTTTTTTTTACCTTTTCTCCATGAATTACGTGCGAGTTATGACGTAACACTCATTTCAAACAATATGTTTCAATCATCGGAATTAATGATACATTCAATCTTTCAACAAAAAAGGAGATCTGATTAGCGAATATAAACTTCCCTGAAAAAGTTAAATGCCCACGTTAGTAGCTCGTCTGTATTCTATGTTAAATTAGCATAATCTTATCAATTGAAATGGTTTTGATGAATTTTTTACGCGATTGTTACATTTGCTTTGCAAATATTGACTGACTTTACAATTAATGAACCTGCTTTTGACATTTGATTATTCTATAGTATACACTTGTCACTCGAGCAGATACTTTCAACTTGCATCTTCTCATTTTGCACATGTTGAAAAATTTGGCGTCAATTCATCTTTTGTTTGTGTCTGTTTTGTTATTCAGAAGCTTAATTGAAACGGATTTGAATGGGGAAAAAAGTTCATCAGATGTTACGAGTAAAAAAGACTCCTCTTACATTAGAATTGGCGCATACAGCACGTGCGCTGGTCACACGACTGTATAATGCCTCGCCGTAAGACAGTATGTCGCAATATGAATAACGATGACGAGACCCCGTTTAATTATTCTACATCCCATTGTTAAATTTTTTACACTTTATTAATGAATGAAGTTGTATTTTTTCCGTTGCCACATTTCGCAGCTGTTGTTCCCCAACCATGCTGTCTCTATGCTCAAATGACGGTCTATTTTACCACAATTTATGGCTTATGTCCGAAATTATGAAACCAAATCTGGATTGGATATCTTTTCTTTGGGAGTGATTTATGAAAAATGGCAGGCACTGTCCGATTAAGGTGTCATAAATATGGGAAAAATTATTGAAATTTGTTCTCTGGCCGCGAAACGGCGATAAGAAAAGAAGCTTACAGCAATTATTTGAAAAATATGATATAGCAAAGATGTTCGTGCGATACATAAATATCAGTCAAGTCTGTAGGAGAGCAACACAAATTAATCTTACGGCCCATTTGATGTCAGTTTTTATTTTTTATCTATCTTTTATTTATTTTATTAGAGAGAGAGAGAGAAAGAAAAAATAAAAGATCCTATGAGTAGATTATAAGATAATCTACGTAAATGAATAAAGAAATTGATGATTAAATAAATGGATAAATTAATGGATAAATTAATGGATAAATAAATGAATAAATAAATAAATGGATAAATAAATAAATGGATAAATAAATAAATGGATAAGTAGATTAATGAATAAATGGATACATGACTAAGTAGATAAGTAAATAGATAATAATCAAATAGATTAAAAAAAAAAAGATGTAAAAGAAAAATAGAGAGATAAATAAGATAGTAACTGATATATTTTTGTCTCTGAAGAGTTGAATAGTTTCACGTTCCTATCGTCTTTTCCTGATCACACTGTTAATATCTATTCAAAGTTTTCCCAACTTTTTCTTAACCGAAAATAAATAAAACTGTAAAGAAAAATGGAGTATAAACTTACCTGCATGCGTGATTAACAAATATGTTCTGAACAAAAGGATCTTTTGGTTTTAATTCCGTATATCGATGCACTTTCTTAGAAAATGGTTCCATACATTCTGTTATGAACACTTTAAATTGTTCCTCGCACGAGCTTCCCTTTTTGGAATCACCATTATACTGATTGTACCTTTTATCCCGATGTTTATACTGTCTGCCCCTAAGTCTCTGGCCCCAGGGGTGGGGCTGGACTACTACACACGAGAAACAACACATAAAGAACAATATGTTTTGATTCATCACACTTCTTTGGTATTAGAAAGCGTTGTCTGGAAATGAATATTGTCAGAGCCCTAAAATTCACTCCCTCTTGTTACGGTCTATGACAATATCGACCGAAGAATTAAAATTTTGCAAATAAGTTTGATATGTAAGTACTTTTTGATAATTCTATGACTTGCGTATTCCATCAGTAAAATCATAGAGATATAGGGTATAGGTTTACAGAGTTCTAGGTCCACATAGATATTAATAATGGGCTTTAACCTCGTGTACTATTAAACGTAGTAAACACTTCCAAGTTCAATAACGTATTCACGTTCTGTACAGAGCATCCATTCAGTAAAATATCTCGTTGACTAGCCAGTGCCGTCCTATAAAATGATTAACATCAAATCGTCACGCTTGAGTTGATAGTGGGCGGGGCTAACAGAGAAGTTCCGATGACCGGCCCGTTTGATTGGGGATTAAATCCCCTGATTTATTTATATCTAGATCCATCTGGCAGTATTCACTTTGGTCCAATTAACGCTATCTCGCTTATATCTGCCTTATAATTATCTACTAGAGTGATTAGATTATCGTACATTGTTATCTAATATAGATAAAACCCGTCATAATGAGTAATCAGGAATTATTAAGTATGTCTTTGGGCTAATTTGAGTTAATAATAAGAATTCGATAAAATTTTTAAGACGAAAATGAAGAATTGTTTGTGATGAAAAATTGATAATTGGAACTTTGTGAAAAAAGAAATGACTGTGTGGAGAAAAAAAAAAGAAATGATAATTGGAGTTTTCGAACTTTTCGTTTGAAAAAATGATTTGTTTAAACGGTCATCTTTTTTCACAATCTAAATTTCCTTCTAAATATAAAAGAAATGAGAGAGAAGGGGAGTGGTGCCAGTATCGACGCATTTTGGCGCCACCGTTCTTCAAGTCGTTTTCACACTTCACATTATGGTCTTGACACATTGTACAATTAGTTGACGGTTGTCACTATTTGATTTTTATTTCCAGCTGCGTGGTAAGCCACAAAGTTAGCACCTAACTTAATTCTCAATCTGAAAACATGTATGCGACAACTTCAAAATGTCATTAACAAATAAAATATCTACTTTGGGCCCCATTCAACAGAATCGTAACGACCCATACTACGAGTATTCGGGAATCTGGAATTGTTGTCCATGACTCCATCAGGGTCATGGTTCAAGGTCAAGTTTGAACGAAAAATGTCTGATAGATGAAGGGAAGAACAGTAGCTAAACTTTTCTAGCGTTCAAGTTTCAAGTTATAATCATATTATTTCATAAAAAAAAGTCTTTCGCTAAAAAAATTGAAAAGTTGGAAAAAAAAGACGCCGTGTAGTTTTGATGCATACAGAACAAGAACTTTTTTCGTTTTGAATAGTCAAGGATTTTGGGGTCAAAAGGTAAAAGTCGCTGTTAATGAAGTTTATATATAATTTCTTCTATGTCCAATTTTGATACATGGATTCTTATCAGTAGGTGACGTCATCTACAATGTATTGATTTTGGGTTCAGGAGGTCATGGAAATGTCAAGGTTTTCGATAGAAAAAAAAACATTGGTATTTAGATGATACACAAAGCAACTTTTATCATTCAATTCAAATCGTGAAATTCGGATACATGAATACATATCGGAAGGAGAGGACATCTGATGATATAAGGGTCAATAGGTCAAGCATCAAGGGCACAATGTCTTTAATTGATAGCTGTTGCTGTCAAATTGCTACACTGGAAATATGCTTTAGAAAGATTTACTACAAAGTTTTAGAAGCCACTCTACAGACCATCGGCCTTGCTTCTACATAAACTGTTACCTTGAGAAATATATATACATATCGGTGTAATGGTACTATCAATTACCAGAGTGCCTTTGCTGGACCATTATCCAGACCGACTTATCCTCCTAAGCAGCTCTCATCTGGCTAAATAATCGCTAATCATCCGCTATCTCCCCACTTCAGCTAATTGCCAAAGCTACATTCTAATATCAGTATTGAACGGGTCAGGACAATGTTTATCTGGGTGTCTGGGGACATTGATTTATGCTTGTAGTTACAGAGAGGTCACTCTCAATAAAAACGGACAGATCATAGAAATGTCAAAAAAGGAATGAGCATGGTAATAATCATATCAACCCCTCCTCCTACAGACAGCGTGTTTCCAACCGAAGATGATAGGGGTATATTGGTTTCACAATATTTGTCCGTTCGTCTGTCTGTCGATGGGAACAAATTTCGTTTGTGCACCCTATATCTTGAGTAGTTAAAGAACAAGAGCTCAAATTTTGCATGTATGAAAAAAAAAAACAGTCTCTCCTGTCCAGAAACTCAAGCAAATTCCCCACTGGCAGTGGTTCATTGGCGGAGGAGGAGACTTATCGATGTGTGGGTCATAGGTCAGATGTCAAGGTCAAAATTTTCAAGCATGGAAAAAAATTATTTCTGTATCATAACTCAAGTAGTTCTTGACCTACAGTGATAACATAGATTGTTTTTGACAGAAGGAGGAGCCCTGTAGATGATGAAATTGAAAAAAAAACTTTGATTGTATTGAAAGCAGGGTTTTAATGGTCATAGCTCCATAAATGGAGTAATTCTTGACCTACGATGATGAAACTTAATATATAGATTGTCGTGAGAATAAGGGGGATCAACTGGACAATGGTAACTTCTGTCAATGATTTCCAAATCTCGTATGGTGTTGGGAATCCTTGGTAGACAATGGTACTGAAATGACATATTGATATCATTAATCCTGTACGCACCAAATTATTGTTTAGGTATTGGACCTTGTTCTAGTATGTCCATCTGTCCATTTATCACATCGATGCCAAAGCTATAATCTTCAAAATTACATTAGAAACTACAAAAATTCTGTGTTCAGTGGAAAATAAAGAAAAACAAAAATTATACAAAGAAGGTTTCGTTTGATTTCCCATGGTAGTGAGTGAGAAAAGTCATAAGTTAGTCCCCCGTCAGCAGTCCAGATCTTGACGTATTGGTAATTACTACCCTATCGTTGAGGCTGCTCGCACCCCCGGGGTTAAATAAGGAGGTACATACCCCTCCGACCCCGGACTGACCGGGCACCTGCTGAACTGACCATGGTCAAGTGCTGATCGATTGCATGCTAATACCATCATTATGTATCGTAATTTGTTGGCGTTCTCGGGAGGTTTATACAGATAATTGATTGCCATCTCTGACTATTAGCTTTCCATTATATTTTCTCTCACTTGCTAATTCTGTTGATCGTCATCCTTAGTATGTTTTGGTGCCTTTGTCGCAGGGAATTTTGGAAACTACTTCATACAGTAGAAATTTGGTACATGGAACGTATAAGCTAAAATTAAAGTCTTTGGGACACATTTTTCAGAAAAAGAAAGGAGGGAATCGCCTAGGAATCGCCAACAAGACTAGGTCGCAGCACCGATAGCAAAACACAGAAACACCCCTCTGTGAAAACACAAAGTAGACAAGCACAGATGGAGACACAAAAAGGGACAAGTAACACCAAATACGGCACCAAAACACCAAACATAAAATACATACAACACATAAACCAACGAGACCAATGGCTTAGGAATATAATGTATTGTCTGTCTGGATATTTTTATTTATAAAATTCTGCCATTTTAATTCAATAGTCATAATGACAGATTTTTTATGATGAACCAAAATATCCAGAAAGACAATATGATACAAACTTGTCCACCTCAATGAAAGTACATGCACTAGCATTTTCAGTCATACCGAACTTGGTCTTTCGAAGCGATCTAATTTTAACAATGAAAAATATTCACAGAGGAAATGGATATTTCAAACTACTAGTATTGCTTTTCTACCTCAAAAGAAAATGGAAGGAACAAAACATACAATGGCACCGTAGTGAAATATCATGTTTTTTTTCACATATTACTTCTTTCGCTAAGTACATATGCAAATAGGTTCACTGTAATTATGTAACGCCTGCATGCATACAATTCATCATTCAACATCATTGAATGCATGTAAAAATTCTTGAATAGAGTACACGACTGACGAATTGCGCATCTGTCACCACTGCTATATAACGACACATGTTTTCATGCATGCTAATAAATATCATCAACTTTCCCTACCCTTTTAACACACTGACCTACTTAAAATTTAATTGACAAAATACATATATGTTTGCAGTAACCAAATAAAATCTGGTGATCCATTACCGGTTATGATAAATCAGTCTTTCATCTGTCCGCGATGGCTAGCATTGACGAAGACAATCTTTGTTGAACATATTGAATTTTCCAACTTAAACAGATATTTTAAAGTCGTCAGACAATGGGTGACGGGGAAAGGAATGTAGCGGACAAATGGAGGACCATCATGATCGTTTTTACCATGAATTATAAATCAGGATGGGGACATAAAAGGGTCCCAGGTTAAACGGTCACCGTTCTATTGTCCAGTCTGCTCTTTCAGAACCAACCCTGGAATGCGGCGAGAAAAGTTCACATCAATATGGTAATTGCCGTTAACTGTTAAGACCAAATAAATCATGCATCAGTTTCTGTGATAAATTATAGACCTTAATTCTCGTCATTTTTTTGTAATCGATGATGATTTATGAGTATAGAGATGTATGAAAAAGAATAAAAGTTGTATCATGAATTTTTAATGACACAAAAAATCGCGCTCATCTTGAAACGTTTTATCTGCGTTTCGTACAAAGAAAAATGACGTTTTCCCACTCTACTTACAGGGAGTAGTACCACGGCATTTGTTACTGGTCAAGAAATCTTAATAATTAGCTTTGCTTGGCCTTTTTCACCTGACGTTTAAGGTGATCAGAATCCGCCTCCTTTCCAGTGAAACGTTTTAGGGAACAAAAACCTGCATTCCAGAGCGTCGTGGTGACAATGATCTGACCCGCTATGTATTTTCTCTCGCCCATCTGCTGTTTGAATGATCTCATCAGGGTTTCACAAAAACATTTTTGACGGTCATTGGTTTTAACGGTCGCAAATAATCACCGCGTTACGGTTGCCCTTTCACACAATTTTTTGAGTTGACCGTTTTCCTAACCGTGTAATGATGATGTGCTTTGATTGACCATCAAATGATGATGTGTTTTGATTGGTCATCATCGTTTTCGTTTCCGCATATTTTTTCCGCTTTCAATCGTTCGTTTCACCTTTGTTTTACTCTAGAAGCTAAAATTTCTTGCAGTTTAAGAAAGTGACTAACTAATCCCGACTTTTTATTTGCGAAGACTTTTTATTTTCGCGTAATTTCGCGGGACTGGTTCGATGCGAAAATAAAGTACTCGCGAATAAGAAGGCAGTCATGAAGATAAGATCTTTCTAGCTTCGCTCTAGAACAATTTAGGCCGAACAGTTCGTTATGGCTCCAGTTTGTTCTTCCTCTAGTGGTATTTGGCATGTTTTCGCCATTGCGAATATTTCATATTTATACGTTTTGGTATATGGTGTAAAAGTCAAACCCAAAGTTATTAGCTTTATGAAAATCGATTGTCAACTATTGTATTGTTTGATATGATTCTGTGATCACTGTATGCTATAATGTCGGCGGATTTCATATTGTATTGCTTCGTCTAAGCAGAATAATTAGCGAAATTTCAAATCGCTTCCATCACTTCAATTTACAATGCCAAACAAAGAATAAGTGGTAGAAAATGACTCGTGGGAGGGAAGTTAAATGTCAAGTCAATTGTTTTCAAAAAGGCGCCAATCAAATGTATATTTGCTTTTGTTCCCATAAAATTTACCCGTGACAAAATTCTACGAGTGATCCAATAATGATGTGATGTTTCTCTCTTATTAAATCTATAACAAATGTAGATGGGGATTTAGTGTATTAGCTAATTGCCGTTAGCCTGCTTCAAAATCTTTGATGCATTTTGCTCCCAGTTAGTAAATAGGACTATCATTGCTGTTTTGAAGAACAAATATTAATAGGATTCCCTATAGTAATCGCCTATCTTAAGACCGTGTCCGTCTGTCCGCACGTCCATAAAACATTCACATTGGTATTAATTTCTCTTCCGTAAGAGGCAGCACTCGCACATTTGACTTGTGTGTTACTTCACAAGACCTTTCTGATGTGATACCAAAATTTTGGTCATGTGTGTGACATTGATCATTGCTTGCTTTAGACCTGTATTTGAAAACTTGAAACACTAGCCATACCTGCTGTACTTTAGGAGGTAGGGTTATCATATTTGACATGTGTGTTCCGTATGTCAAGACCTTTCTGTTTGTACCAAAATGACCATGACCTTTAGTCTATATGGTTATGGTTAATAGGTTCACCTACATAAGAAAAAAAAAAACTGTACAATATTGCTGCAAATTTATCAGTTCTTAAATGATGCTATCGAATTTGAAGACGTTTAACATCTGATAACCCTTATTAAAATGATATAGATGCCAGGTGGGGCCTTCTGTCTTTTCTTAACTTATTAAGAAAAGAGGGGATCTCCAACAAAACTCGGTTGCAGCACCAACAGCAACACACCAAACACCCCAAGTGAAAACACAGAGAAGACACATACAGCAAGAGACAAGGAACAGCAAACGAGACATCAAACATCGAACATAAAAGACAACACATAAACCAACGAGACCCATATTACTAAGTACTAGTTCTAGATGGACTGGCATAAGTATGTGCTTTACTGTTAAAGGTTAATGAAACATATTAATTGAAATGTCACAGAGATATATAAGTGATTTTGTCTTTAATACCCTGTACAGACAGATTGGGAATTAAGTCGTCTGCTTGGTGGATTAATTAAGACGTCTGTCAAAGTACTTACATGAAAAGTTCTGTGTGGGAAACCAATTCGAAGGAGGTCATAAGATTTTATTACATTTTATGACGCAGTGTACACGTATTAAGGTTTCGACTGTCTGTACGTCCTTTTGTCTATCTGTCTGTTTTGTTCCAGATCTTTTAGGAGTTTGGAGGGAGAAGGTTGAACAATGATTGCAATATACATATTGCCTCAACAAAGTTTACTTTTGAAGTTCAATATCCAATGTTTTTTCATCTTGCGAAGGGCATCCATGTTTTACAAGTAGATCGTCCAAAAAATTCAAACGTTTACAATACGAACTATACGCGTGGGAATACCACTCATCATGACCGAAATTCATTCTGTTAAAATAATCCCCTTTTATAGTTTATTTTAAAACAATTAGAGATGCGATTCACATTTCACAAGGATACGAGAGTGTTATAGTAGAGATTCATCCCACACAAAGTTAAACATCATTTGGGGACAGTCGATATATACGGTGTCATTTCTCACATTCATTATATGTATCGAGTTTTGGCATAAATCATATTTCTGAGCTGTAATTCCTCCCACGCTTGTTTGTTTAACAAATTATAAAGTTTCGATTAAAAACACATCCAAGGATCGACTTCCAATTTGGAAATTGAAAAGATGTATCAATTATCTTTCTATTTTAGGTCAAAGCTTTGATATGATAAATTTCTCTCAGCTTTAAATGTCAATGATATTGATATTGGTGACATTGAAATGGATTATGGAAATTATAAGTTAGTGAATAGACAAACCAAGAATTTGTTTCTAAATCGGTCAAAGAGAAAGTTGAAACAGGGGCTTTCTTGGCTATGAAATGTGCATGAATCGCAATTTTAACATGACTTGAGATTTTCTCCCTATATGAACTATAAACATCCAGTTCGCTAAGCTCCGCCCATTCACGTGCTATAGAACTCGTGCAAAACAATTAACAAATAGCTAGCTGTGTTTTGTTGTCCAGTTATTCCCCGAGTCGCGTGAACCAATCAAATTATCACCGAACCGCGAAGCGGTGAAAATTTAATTGGTTCACGCGACTCGGGGAATTACTAGACAACAAACCATGGCTAGCTAGTTATTTCTTAACCATTGAAAGTCAAGGTCATTTGATGTCAATGTCACTTTGTAGGATCAAAATCACATTTATAATAGAATAAATACGGCGCTATACGACTTCTTTGAACATCTTGTAGTTGTTTCCTTGCGCGACTTTTAATTAATTTAGGTATGAGATAAAGATGAATGAAATCGATGTTCTGAGATAATGTTGTGGTCAACGCACAATGGGCTGCTTCCTCTTTCTCTCTCAGATTTTTGCAATTAAACTTGTAATGGAATCGAAAGACTGTGGGTTGGGTACCCTTTAAGTATCTGTACTCAAGATTCTGTAACGCATCAAGATTAAATCCGTATCACCGTGTATGCTCACATCTCCACTACATAACAGTCTTGGGTATCATATCCCTAATATAGTATTCTATGTGGGCTTTAGAGTATGCTAGAAAATTGATAAATGTATCCCCTACTCAACAAATAAAGTTGATGACAAAACTTAGAACGAAACACGACTCTTGATTAATTCATTTGTTTGATTCTCATTCCGACTTCCGTTCCGTCGATTCTAAATGCAAAAGCAATTTATGGAACAATATTGAAATTTTGAACAAAGAAATATTTCATGAATCTTGAATTTACGAATGTAGAGTCATCATATTTCATGATGGACTGTTAATTCCTATAGCTTTTACTGCGGTAATATTAGAATTCATGGATGATTCTGTTTCAACCCCACACATTGACATCTGCATATCTGTTTCATTATGTGAATTTTTACATTAGTCATTTCATAGAAATGTGATCATATTTAATAAATCACGATTGACAGATTTGAATAAAATGAGATATCCAAATGAATTGTAACCCCCCCCTTTTTTTTGTGACAAAGTTGAGGGAGATGGTATACCAAAATCACCATGTCTGTCTGTCTGTCTGTCTGTCTTTTAATGCTATGGATAAACATTCTTTGTTATATATGCAAAATTAAGGCATTTTGTGAAATTTGGAATAACTTTATTCTTCATATGTCTCTCCATCTGTCCGTCGTTTTGAAGAATCGTGGAAAACTGATACATGTATTTCAAATTGGTCTTTCAACGTGTTGCAAACATTAAGGATGAAATACAAGTATTATATTACAAAAAATGTAAGTCAGGTTGTCTACTTAAATCAGATAAAAAAGTCGGCTGTAACATAAAATATGGAAGGTAGATAAATTCAGTACTATTTGATATAGCTGCTGGACTCATCTTTGGTTATTTCACTACGAGAGACTTAAAAGTAAAAAAAAAAGAAAGAAAATTAAGCATACATTTTATATACATATAATAATATATTTACAGGAAAATGAAAGAAAGCGTAGAGAAGCAGAGATGGCACCCAGGAGAATATCAGCTCGTATTGAGAGAAAGAAACGAGAACAGTTAGAGCAGGTCAGTGTTCAAATCATTAGATATACTTCTGTGATCAGATGTACAAATCTAAGAACATACATGGAAAACGGGGAGCAAAGTAGATATAGTAGAAAAAATGTTTTGATTTGATGAAAAAATTACTAAATTTTTCTACATTTCTGAATAGTATGTAATATACCATTGTTAGTTGTATGGGGCATTGTGATGTCTTGAACATGATTAAATTTTGAGTTTAAATGTCTTAATGCTTAGAATAATTGAAATGTATATTTTTTAATTCATTACATTTGAATGTAGTTTAAAAACCAAGAATAATAGAATATAATGGCTATGTTGTATACAGGAGAAGATTCTCGCTGAGGCTTTAATGGAAGAACAGAAAGCTAGGTTTGCAGAAAGGGAGGAGGAAGAACGGAAAATGAAAGAAGAAAATGAGAAAGAAGAAAAGAAGGCAAGAGAAGAAAGATTAAAAGCTAGAGAAGGTAAAATCTTTATTGTGCCATAAGATATATATCATAAACTAAAAACAAAAGGGCAAACAAACAAATTCAT
This sequence comes from Pinctada fucata, assembly GCA_028142955.1. Taxonomy (NCBI): domain Eukaryota; kingdom Metazoa; phylum Mollusca; class Bivalvia; order Pterioida; family Pteriidae; genus Pinctada; species Pinctada fucata. Next base: position 36,081,393 of record AP027102.1, on the reverse strand, counting down.
TTCAAACTTAAAATTTTGAAGAGTACTCAAATTTAAAGTCTGCACACATTTATTTTAACTCTATTTTTAGTCCGGCAGATTCTGGCCAAAAATGGGCCTAATTGTTCATTTCGTGATAAAAGCATGAAATTTGGTACACACACTCATTAAGACCCATCTTGAAGATTTAGCTATGGTGCCATCTCAATTTCAGTCTAAAAAGGGATATTTTGGGGTAAAAATATTATTTTGACTCAAAAATCACTAAAAAATGGGAAAAGGCTATAACTCATTCATAAATTGATATTTTCTCCCTATTTTTTCCTTATTTTTGTCATTAAGACCTGTTTGAAGTAGCATGATATTGAAACATCTTGATTTCAGAGTATAAAATAGTATTTTTGGGTAAAAACATTGTTTTTTTGCTCAAAAATCACCGAAAAATGGAAAAAGGCAATTACTCATGAATGAATGTAAATTTTATAAAAGTTCTTTCATAATATTATCCTGAAGTGACCTATTGTAGAATCAGGTATAGTGCGATCTCAATTTCAATGAGCAAAGAGATATTAATTTGGGGTAAAAATGGTGATTTTGATCAGAAATCTCTAAAAACTGGAAAAAGGCTTTTAGTCATTGATTCTGTCATATTTTGTTAATTCTTTCATCATATTTCATCCTTGTAACAAATCTGAAATAGAAAGCAATGATGTTTCTTTGATTTTATGATTTTAAAGTATAATGGATTACTTTGAGGTGAAAATGTTAAATTTTGCTCAGAAATCACAGAAAAATGGAAAAAGGCAATAACTCCTGAATGAATGTAGATTTTTTGGAAGTTCTTTCATAATATAATCCTGAAGTGACCTTTTGGAGAATCAGGTATAGTGCGATCTCAATTTCAATGAGCAAAGAGACATTTATTTGGGGTAAAAATGGTGTTTTTGATCAGAAATCTCTAAAAACTGGAAAAAGGCTTTTAGTCATTGATTCTTTCATATTTTGTTTATTCTTTCATCATATTTCATCCTTTCAACAAATATGAAATAGAAAGCAATGATGCTTCTTTGATTTTAAAGTATAATGGATTATTTTGGGGTGAAAATGTTAAATTTTGCTCAAAAATAACAGAAAATTGGAAAAAGGCAATAACTAATAAATTTGTAATTTTTTTCGGAAGTAACTTTCATAATATCATCCTGAAGTACACTTTTGGAGAATTAGCTATAATGTCATCTTAATTTCAATGATAAAAGACACGTTTTTGGTAAAAATAGTGTTTTTGGATCCAAAATATCTAAAAATTGGAAAGGGCTTATATTCATTGATTCATTCATATTTTGTTCATTTAAGATCATATTTCATCTGAAATAATGAGCAATGATATTACTTTGACTTCAGAGTATAACGGAATATTTTTTGGGTAAAAATGTTGTGTTTTGCTCTAAAATCTCGAGGAAATGGGAAAAGGCTACAATGCCTTATGTGATGGTCATCTTAACAATAGTTTTTTTTTAACCTTTTCCTTAAGGACAAATGTTGGAGAAAGCTTTTGTAGTCATATATTAATAGATGATGTAGCCATCCCAATTTCAGTGTATCAAGGAATGTTTTTGTTAAAAGTTCAATTTTGTTGTTTGGAAACACTTGGCTACAACTCATTAATTCATTTATAATATAAAAATTAAAGTATAATTGGTTTTTTTTTACCATAACCTTAATTTCTGTCTGCAATGAAATATTTGGTCAAATTGGCTACAAAATGTATGTTTTTGTGAATTGAATCAGGAAAAGTTTCCTATTATTCAATGGCACTTAAGTGATAAAATGGAATGAGCCAGAAGAGATTGCTTTGATTATTTCGATTTTTTTTTGGGGGGGGGGGGGGGGGGGGGGGTAATGTCTTAATTGTTCTTCAAAAATTGCTGATTTCTGGAAAAATCTTTATTACTATCAAATTCTACATTTTTATCGTAGTCACATATTCAGGTGTTCTGGGGTATATCATAGTTATTCCTTGTATGTTAAGATACAAGAATGTATTCCTTATTAATTTGAATGATTTTTTGGGGCAAAACATTTTTATTTATAGAAAACAGGAAAGTATAAAAGAAATAAGTATTTTAAAAATTCTTTATTTCCTATTTAGCTAGTATTTTTCTTACTATTCATCATTTCTCTTTTGTGAAATATTGTTATATTTTGGGGTAAATACATAAACATAAGGTCATAAAGAAAACATTTATCTTTCAAACGCTAGAAATACATAACTTCTTAATAAGTTTCATTGCATTTTCAGTTTTATTTTTACTCCAAATGTAAAAATACTTAATAAGATTAGAATAAAATGATGAGAACATTAAATAGGAATAAACAATTTGATAGGAAATAAAGATAATAAAAGTGAAAATTTGAAAATGATACTTTCTATAGTAAAATTCTTGTTTTCAGCTACTTCTATATATAGAGCATACTTTTTGTCCGAAAATATCATTCAAATTCACAAGATTTATGTAACTCGCTATGGCAAACTATGATATACCCCAGAACACTTTTGAATATAATCAATAATGTAGCATTTCAAAGTAATAAGGATATCCCAGAAGTCAGTGATTTTTAAATGAAAATGAATATTTTACCCCCAAAATAGCAAAACAATCAAAATAATTTCTGACTCATTTCACCTGATCACTCAAAGCTAAGATGTTTCGATTTGGCAGCTTAAAAGAAATGTAAATCATTTTCTCAAAATAAGTGGTTTTTGCTAAGAAAAAAATACATATGTTTTACCCCAAAATGTTGACTGAAATGAGCTATTATTTTGCATTTTACTTTCATTTGATCAGATCATTTAATTTCTTTATGAAAATTGCTTTAAAATTATATTATTAGATAAGACAATTGATTTAAAGAATTATTTTTCAGAAATATGTTGTTTTTAAACGAAAAACAGGCATTTTACTCAAAATTAAGTAGCAGATATATCATGTTTGTTTCAAACAATATTAAAATTCACGGATGAACCTAGCACAAAATTTAAAGTACATTCCTGCTATCATTTTCAAAATTCCTAGAGATTCAATAAAATTCTCCAGAAATAAGCGATTTTTGTTCATTAAAATTCCCCTAATACACTATAATTATGAATGAAAATTTCAGCAAAATATATTTAATCTGAAAATGTAAGAAAAATTATACTACAAAATAGACTTCAATCATTTATTTCGTAATGAATAAAGGTTGTTTAAACTGATTTACAAAGTCCTAGATTTTTAATCATGCTAATTGAAAACACAGGTTACTGTATAAAAACGAAGATTTTGAGGATTTTGCAAAATATTAAGAATGTAAATATATATGTCATTTGAAAGAAGAGACATTGAAAATGTTTTCTAAATCATCATTGAACGGTCATATGCAATGCCAGGTAATTGAAAAGCAGGAGAAAAAAAAAGCAGGAAAAAATCTAGATTTCGTCTAATTTCTATGAAATTTTGCAAAAATTTGACGTTTTTACCCCAAAACACAGAGAAGAAGTAGGATTTGGAACTAAAAACTTATAACATCTGAAAGAGCGTAAAAAGTTATATAATTCATATTTATCAACTTTTTAAATCATCATCCATACAAATATTGTATATTTTTTCTTATTTTCAGTGATTTTCTACTAAAAAACAAGATCCCCCAAAGAAAAATATCTGTCTTAGCTACCTTTTATTCGTTGTAATCATACATTTTCAAACACAAAAGTAATATCAGAATATGTCGTTTATTCACCTTGGATGATACCAATTACCTCAAATGGGGGTCTGGTCCAAAGACTTAAAGCCTTTTTCCGGTTTTAGAGATTTCAGGGCCAAAAACACTATTTTTACCCAAATTAATGTGTCTTTGCTAATTGAAATTAAGATGACACTATAGCTAATTCTCCAAAAGGGTACTTCAGGATAATATTATGAAAGAACTTCCAAAAATATCTACATTTATTCACGAGTTATTGCCTTATTTCATTTTCCGGTGATTTCTGAGCAAAAAATCAAAGTTTTTACCAAAAATAGACCTTAATTCACCGAAATCAAGTTGATTCAATACCTTTCTATTTCAAATAGAAGAGAATAAGGAAAAAATTGGGAAAAAATATCAATTTATCAATGAGTTATAGCCTTTTCCCAATTTTTAGTGCTTTTTGAGTCAAAAAAACCATTTTTACCCCCAAAATATGCCTTTTTAGACTAAAACTGGGATGGCACCATAGCTAAATCTTCAAGATGGGTCTCAATGAATATATGTACCAAATTTCATGCTTTTATCACAAAGTGAACGATTGATGCAAGAATCTGCCGGACTATTTCCGTTGAAACTTCTAAAATTATTTTCCGTTGAAACTTCTAAAATCCTTTCCTTTTGATTCATTTCAGTTTTGCAAACTTTCGATTTGTAGCATTATGTATGTGTAGTCTTAGTGTTACATATTTTGTCATTAAGAGAAAAACGTGTGTCACATGCATATCTATTGATGGTTAAAACCGTGTTACTCAAGTTTTCACATGGTGACCTACCTTTCAGAGAGAGCCAAACGTCTAGCCCTGAGGGAACAGAGAGCTCAGCTTATAGCGGAGGGTAAAGAAATACCACCAGAACTGATGTACGTAGCCAATCCTAGCAACAGCAAATATGTTGACACGGAGGATAATAAGTAAGTATGATGCAGAAGTTAGCAGAACTAATAAAAATAAAGGAGTATAGTATGCACCTTTCGGCATTTTTTTATGTTTAAAACTACTCAAATTGGGTTCGAGTCAAAATAATTACAAGTCACAGCAACATCACAAATTCAAACACTGTATATTTACCTATTTAAGCTGAACCAAATTTTAGCAGAAGTCAGGGCAAATATGGGCAAATTGATATAATAGCATGATCAAGGATTAGATTTATTTTACCATAGTAGTCTATAATAGATATGGAATTTAGAGCAGTTTTGAATAAGCCATAAAAAATCTGCTAGAATATGAATCCCATTAAAATAAGTACACATACAGTAAATAGGTTGTATTTTATTTGGCAATAAAATGAAGAAAAACAACAAAATTTGTTCATAAATCTTCTTGTTGTCCAAGCTTAATGGACTATAGACACCTCGAGAGCTGTTGTTTATGAAGTCACTAGAATAAAAGTGTAGATTCTTCAAGATTAAGGTTACGCTTGTCTGGCAAAATAGATTTCATCATGGCTCGTCTTGGAATGAGAAAATTACGGTACCAAGAATATTAGATAGATATGATAAATATGACGGTAATAAATGGTGTAATTGCTCGGAAAGGCACGAAGGCAAAGAAGTGGCAAAATCCAGGATTAGTCAGGGTCTGTCTTGATTGAATTATCAACGATCCACTTATTCCAAGCCGACAGTATTGAGTCACTTACTGTATGACTCATGTAGTATATTCTTATATAATTTCAATAACGGAATCAATATTAGACAGACTTGTTTCTGGAATCATGACGTTCCCTTACAAATTATTTGAAACTGTATTAGATTATTAGATATCAAGAGGCGGAAAACCGCTGATGAATGGCCGGACTTTTATCTGCGGGTCATTTGTCATGAATAAATAAATGTACAACATCAAGGAAATTAGTCAATTCTGTGATAGAATACCATATTTTATGGTTTGTAATTTTTTCCATGTCAAGGTCCCTAGCATGACATATGTTTGCTGAATCATCGGATTCTTCGTCGTTCAAGTGTCGCTCTCAGTCATATTGTGATGCTGCACATCTAACTAGGCAGTTTATTTATATATCAATATTTCCGCTAATGACAAAACAAAGCTATACGAGTTCAGATGTCTGGCTAGGTTCAGTAGGGAAATTGAGCAGACAGGTGATGAAAAGTTCCGAATTAACCGCTAAAGGTGCTTGATGTCATAATAAATGATTTATTCCCAGATCAAAGTTCTATTAACGTTACATGCCTGTATCATTATAACCCAGATTTATGACCTAACTAATGGACATTATGAAAATTGTAGAAATTTCTCCTTAATGTAATACATAAATTTACTGGAGTAGGAGATGTATGTTTTTAATTTTCTGTTACTTGGTACAGAAAAGTCATACTCCTTTTTACATCTTGAAACACAATTGCAATTTGTATACCATATTTATGTATACTTGAGTGTCTGGAACTTTAAGAACAATTTAAAAGAGCCATACTAAGCATCTACAAATCATAAATTTGTACACAAACGATAGCTTTTGTGTAGAATATGAATTCTATTAATTTTCAAGGTAAACGTAAAAGATCAAGATTAGATAAGCATTATGTGTGAAAAATTTCTCTATTTTGATCATCAAATGTTCCTAGTTTTCACATTTTAATATTTTCTTGTAAAACTTCAAAAATGAAAAACATTGTCAATTTTTCCAAAAGCTTTACATCTTTTATAATAAAAGAAAGAAACAAAACCAAAACATAATAAAAAAACAAACAACTCATGTACACTGTAATTTGCCTATAATTTCCCTTTGGCAAATTTCATTATTGTATAGCAGGCATCTAGCTTATGATCTTGTCTAGCCTAAACAGAACATTTTGATTGTGTTTGATTTTTACGACTCTTTATTTACGTGTATGATATTCAGAATTAATGGAAGTTTACATATTGCAAGAAAGAGACTTCATTCATACTGTAATTGACTAATAAAAATTATTGATTTCTTGCATTACAGAGCACCATTTGAGCTAGATGAAGAGACTGTGGAGGCCATGCATAATGGTAAGGCTGTAAGAGTTGTCTCTCATAGAGTGTACATCATACATTAACTTTTCTATTTTGTATTTACCAAATAGAATCATGCAGTGCTTTCAAACTTAGAATAAATGTTACATCTTCAATTTCATAGCATCATTTAAGAGCAGATAAGTTTGCAGCATGTACCAGACATGCATGTTTCTGGTACTTTACCCTTGTAAGTGATCGTCAATCCAAACAATGATATATGGCCAAAGACCGAAAGTCATGTTAAAAAATACTAAAAGACGTAGCAGGATGGGTCTGATATGATGCTACAGGACCCACAATTCAGAAATTTCGAGAAGATTTTGAAAACAGAAATTTTTTAATGCTTTTGAAGAAATGATCAGCCAAAGTTGATCAGACTTGGCTACATATGCCCTCAGGGACCCCCGGGTCCACCAGCAGTGACACTCACCAAGTGGTACAAATATTACATTTTCAATATAATTTTATGATTTTATAATGATTTTATTGTATTGTTATTAAAGTATAACTATATGATATGATGAGAGATGTGTTTGTATAATACAGTGTTAGAGTCCATTAAAGCTCATCGTGACGCCTGGCCGTTTATGGAACCTGTCAGTAAGGAGGATGCTCCAGATTATTACGATATCATCAAGGTAGTGACAGTTCTGGTATATCTTTTGCACATTAAGAACATGATTTTAGCATTCTGTAAAGAAAAATGTAATATTTAGGAGAGTATGGTACAAAAAGCTCTCTAAGATTTTGTGACGTCATAGTGGTATTTGTAAATACAGTTTTATAAAGGAAAGAAGCTACGTAAATAAAGACTGCTTTGTACTTTGTTAGAAACCCATGGACCTGAGTACAATGGAGGATAAGCTGACCAATAGAGAGTACAGAAATAAGAGGAAGTTTATCAGTGATTTTAACCTGATGCTGGATAACTGTAGAGTCTATAATGGAATGGATAATGGTGATTAATTATGACAATATACTTATTAGTACAATTATGAAAATATACGTATTAGTACATGTACGTTTAAGTTTTTGAAATGCTGTGAAAAGGGTAAATTGAAACATACTTAGTGCTTTCAGAGAGTATAAAAAAAAAGTAGAAGGATGTAATGGAACCATGCTAGATCAGCCCTTTTTTGAATTTTGAAATAATTAAGATTGTTGTTTTTTGTTAAAATAAAGCAAAATGAGTGCTTAAGATGCACATTATTTTACCACCTATTTACTGAATAACATGCCTTTTAAAACGTCTAAAAATCATTGAATTACTCAAATGAATCAATAGCTGATCTTTTTTTTAATGCATGATAATCGAGTATTGTGTCATCCTATTTCTGAATTAAATTTTTAAAAAGATGGATAGATTTTTATTTATCTCTTCATAATTTATTCGGTCTTTCTTCAGAGTTTAAGCATGTAAGAGTAGCACCCCTTTCATCTGCATTGTATTTGTAGTTGCTGAAAAAAATTAAGAAGCACTTTTTGACACACCGGTATTTGAAAACATATGAAAGCAGAAAGACTTTTACCTTTCAAATTCTGTCTTCTGTTACCCTTATCATTTGTGAAAAATCTTTGACAGATTCGAAATTCATAGTTTACCATACCCATATATACATATATATTTACACTTTTTCACTTATAATTGTTTGAGTAGATTTTACAACAATGGCACAGAGACTGCAAAAGGCTTTCTACAGACAAGTTCAGGTGCACCTAGATAAGTTACAGACAGGTTATGAAGCTGATGGCGACTTCAGGGTGGGGACGATCCATTGAGAGCTGTGAAAAACGTTACCGACCTAAAACGTGCAGCAAGTTCCAGGGCCATGGACACATTACATAGGGCGATGGATGATGCTGAATTTGAGGTAAATACATCTGTTTCCGTCCAGTTCATATCATTCCCTTATATGGAATATTTCTTTCAGTTGCTATCGCTAGAGATTCATTGAAGTCTGTATAGATAAATGATTCATGTACAGATACACACCCTCTTCCCCTTTCCCCCCCCCCCCCCCCCCCCCCCCCCCCCCCCCCCCCCCCCCCCCCCCCCCCCCCCCCCCCCCCCCCCCCCCACTACCACCACCACAGTACCGAAGGAGTGACTCAAATTTTTTTCCATTGGAGTTGGGTATATCACGAAAGGTAAGACTGAAAATTGTATCATTGTAGCAAATGATACATTGTTCATAAGTTTTCTATTCTGTTTTTCGTGGTATACCCCCATGCAACAAAATACAAATTATAAGGAATTCCTAATATTTCAATTTCTTTCAAAGAAGCTCTAGATTTTCTGTAATCTATCCTTGAACCCAGCTTTATTTGTAAACTTTCAAAAGTATGTTGTTCATGCTGATGTCACTGTTAGAAAAATCACAGGAAATGATTCTGCAGAAGAAAAATTTGTGTATACTGTATACCATTCGGATTCCCTCGCCCTTTATTTGTAACGGCATAAAAAACTTGGACGCCAATGATGGAAGGTTTTACATCAAATCGATGTAAAAGTAAAAAGGCACCTTTTTGAAATTCAAAATTTTTCAACTTGCGTGAGTAATGTTGTGAGCAACATATTTGTCAGTTATGATCCCGTGTTGGATCTTGCATTTTTATGATAGATTATAACAAAACTTAAAGTTCAACGGGGAACTTTTTTTAAAATGGCGCTGTCTGACGTCTGAGTCTTTTTTCGAAGAAAAATGTTGAGGCATATCCGAATGACAGTATACATGTACCAGGAATTTTTTAACCAATCAAAATTGTTGTTACAATGAATATTAAATGATTTGGTCATAACTATTTTTGTTATCATGTAGGATATGACGAGGAGTAGCGATGAAGAGGACAGTGACAGCCGAAGCCAGAGTCCTAAAATCATCATGTATCCACGTGGAAAGATCCAGACGTTACAAAACAGACTTATACCGGAGTTATCTCCCCAGCAAAAGCTTGGCCAGATGGTCAAAGATCAAATATCTCAACATCTCAACGAGAAGAAAAAGAAGTTAGAGTGGAATCCAGAAAGAGGCACGATACAGATTACTAATGGACAAGAAAAATTTGCACTCCTTATACGATCAAGGGGCAGGTAACTCCAGATGGCAAGAAACTGACATTACAAACAGCTCAGGTGATAAGGCACAACGGAAAAACGATAGTGTACTCCTACGGCAAGCCTAAGACCACAAGTTACAGCAAGTCCCAAGATGGAAGTCAAGCTCCTGCTAACAGCCAGGAGAATGCACTACCAAGCACAGGTATTCTTATTATAATCATTATGCTCATGTTTTATGTTGATTTGTATGTTTTATGTTGATTTGTATGTTATAGGTTTGTCCCATATTCCACATGAAATAAAATGTAAGTTTGAAACAGAACAAATACAAGAAGACATTGTAAAAGATGATAAAAGGATGAAAATATGTTATTTACAATAATTTGAACATACTTGCAGCATGTAGAGCATAGGAAGCTTTGTTGTGCATTGAAATAATTTTACTCTTTGTATTATTTACATTGTGATACAAACTTCTTTACCTTAGATTTATAACGGAGTAACAGATATAGCTTAGTATCCATTAAGCCTGTTTTTAATAAATAGTATTTGAAGTATTTGTTATTTGCTTAACAATGTACATCAGGGTTTTTTTTTATTTTGGGGGAGGTGCCTGTGCCTGTCCCATTTGGGAAAATTTGCAACATTTTGCTGAAATTGGGAAAAAATTTGTACAAATTCTCACCAAAGTATAACCTTAAAGTATCATTTATTAACATTGATAATCCATTGATTTGCTTGAACTGAATATGGGATGAATAAAAACCTTTAAAAAATTAGAAATAAGGCATTTTGTGCTGACTTCCAGGTTTTGGGTCTTATTTCTCAGGTGATTTTTTCATAGTTCCTCTTTGGGAATTTCAGGGTGATTTTTTTGGAAAAAATAGAGGAAATTTGGCATTGGGAAAGGGCCAAAATTCGGCCCAAAACAAGAAAAAAAAACCCTGTACATGTATGTATAAATTAGGATACTGCATAAATGAATTATCAATGTAACAGTCATCTAGCTTTCCATTCAGTAAATTTTATATGCATATATTTCCAGGCCAAATATTAGCCCAGCATCAGCAAAGTGGAGGCACCGTCAAACTGACCCCCTCCATGACGTCCCAGCTCCAAGGGAAGCAATTTACAGTACAGACAAACCTGGGACCAAGGATAATAAAGATAGCAGAACCCGTAACTTCTGTTAATCTGTCTGTATCATCCCCTGCTGCACAGACAACACCTGCTGCACAGACGACACCCCGCCATACAGACCCTTCAGACTGTCACTACAGGCCAAGCAGTACAATCCCCGGGGCAGAGCCCAACTCAGACTGTAAGGATCAGTGGAATGCTGGGTAATAAATCAATCACGGTGGTAGATGGTATGCTTTGTGTAGACGGCAAGAAGATTAACGTACCAGTGGCAGGAAAAGCCAGAATACTAATCAAAGGTATGTTTTCTTTTTAGCTCACCTCGACGAAGTAGAGGGGGGCTTATGCTATTGCCTCGGCATCGGCATCTGCATTATAGGTTAAGCAAAACGGGACAGGTCCATTCCTGCCTAACTATAAGTCCTACATCAACCACACTTGCATGGATGATTCATCTAAGGATGCTCACTACAATGCATGGTGCGGATGCTGCATCTAACCCACATTTCACGCTTGAGTGAGAGGTTAGGTAAAATGGGACAGGTCCATTCCCACCTTACTATAATTCCTACATCAACAAAACTTGCATGGATGATATATCTGATGATGCTTACTACAGTCTTTGGTATGGAGGCTGCATCTGACCTACATTTCATACTTGAGTGAGCAAGTTAGGTAAAATGTTACAGGTCCATTCCCGCCTTACTACAAGTCCTACATCAACCAAACTTGCATGGATGATGCATCTGAGGATGCTTGCTACAGTGAATGGTATGGAGGCTGCATCTGACCAACATTTCACGCTTGATTGAGCAGGTTAGGTAAAATGGGACAGGTCCATTCCCACTTTACTTTAAGTCCTAGGTCATCCAAAGTTATGTGGGTGATGCATCTGAGGATGCTTACTGCAATGCATTGTACAGATGCTGCATCTGACCCACATTTGATGCTTGAGCAATCAGGTTAAGTAAAATGGAGCAGGTCCATTTCAGGTCTATTTTAAGTCTTAGATTAATAAAAAAACTTGTGTGGGTGATGCATCTGAGGATGCTTACTTCAATGCAATGTACAGGTGCTGTGTCTGACCTATATTTCACACGCGAGTGACCAGGTAAGGTAAAATTAGAATCTTCATTTCCAGCCATCTTTAATTTCTTTATCAACCAAACTTGTGTGGGTGATACATCTGGAAATACTTCGTGCAATGGAGGTACAGATGCTGGTCTTGTGACAATGTTGCTGTTGAGTTGAGCTCTGTCATCTCTGATGACACTAAAGTCTATGTTTATGCCCCTGTAATTAGAGGTTATGGGACAAAAATGAGGTGCAAAAAATTTAACTTTGGCCATTTACTTTTGAGTATTTTTCTTTTGACAAGACCTTTCCATCATCAGGGTACAAAAAATTTACAAAGATTGTTAGAAAGGGAATTTGATGTTTGAGACCATTATTGGAATTAAGCCTAAAACCATCAACCAACTACTTGATCAAAAGCTGACAGTTATCCTGTTTTCAACACAATTTTTGTGAACGCACATTTTATAATAATTTGTGTATTACAGGTGGTGGTACAGGGTCAGTACCTACAAGTCCCAGCGTAAGGATCATCGCCAAAGCACCTCAACAAGCAAGCCCGAATCAAGCTAGTCCAAGGCCAACTCAGGTCACACCCAGTAACCAAGCAACCATTCAGTTACCACAAAGTCAAGGTCAAAACTTACCACAAGCTTCAAAAAGTGTGTTATCCTCTGTGAAAGACAAGATTGTGGCTCAATATGGACAAAATCAAGCTGCCCAAGTTCAAGGACAGATTGTGAACCCTGTGTCGACGATTTCTGTGCAAGGTCAGAGTTCGCCTGTGGGTCTAGGTCAGGTCACTATTCCAGCCCTGAAGATAGCAGGGAATGCTAACTCCAGAGGAATTGTCAACATTCCAGCCATTAACAGACCTGGATCGGCAATCAGAATGATAGGTATGCTATAGAAGTATCAATAATACAGTCAGTGTTGGATAATAGCTGTCTGTGCATCTAAATTCGGAAACTGTAAATTTGTGATTTTGTCCTTTTGATATAAGTTATTTGTGTATGGTTGTAAGCAATCATTTCCTTTAGACAAAACTGGTTAGAGATAAGGTATTTCAATGTTGAAACAAGCCAGAGCTCACAAGAATTTTATATTTAAACTTATGCAAAATTTGGCAGAGTCAAGGAAAAAATTTACATTTGGGATGACCCATCTAAAAAGAGTTTTGTCTGTATAATCTGATCACTTGCACCTGTGAACGTATGATCTATATTATAACTTATGTGACTAAAGGTGAGAGCTCGAATGGGATCACTTATATGTGCCCCTGCTCGTTATGAAAAGTAATTTCAATTGTCCATTGTTTTGATACAGAGTAAAGGTTATATTTCACATGATATACACAGCGACCAGTTTTCAACATTTCCGTTGTTCTTATTATTTTCGATAAAGATGTCCTCTTATGGGCAATTTATAATTTTGCAGGAGATGCAGAACAGCCAGTTACAAAAGGTGTACAGAAAACGAGACTGCTACCAGAGTTGTCTCCCTCATCTGGTCTTAGTGGCTATATGCCGTCAAATGTATCTGATAACAAAGCTAACGATTCCTCCGCTCCGCAAAACGTTTCAGCATTACTTCCTACAACTGTGTTAAATATAAACAAGTTTATGGGTGATGAAGTGTGCATGCAGCCTGGACTTAGTGCGAACAGTGTACTACAAACAGGTGGTAATACGACGGTAATAACCGGCTCTCAAACGGCTGTCATGTCAAACACTATGGGCAATAATATGATACAGACACAGGTTGTCTCATCAAACCAAGCAAGAGGGCAAACTGAACAATCAGCCATGAGCTCCAGTCCTCTAAAGAGGAGGGCTCCCGATCAACAAGCAGGAGGTACACCTCCCAAACAATTAAGTTCTCCGTCGACAAGTAATTTGGACTTAAGTGTTGTTTCTGGTCACCTGACTGATACTCAGAAAGCAAATTTAATACGTTTGTTAAAAGCCAAGCATATGCTTGCTACTGGTTCTCAACCCGACCAATCCCAAGGTAGTTCTGAGGTTCCGTCTGAGGGGAGAAGTGCTATCAAACGTAAATCAGAACACTATGAGTGCTGCGTTAGACCAGCAGCCCTCCGTGATACAAACCACAGGGCAAGCAGGGTCTCTCAACCAAAATGACATACAAAATCAGCATTTACCTATCCAAGAAAACCTTTTTGATAAGTTACAAACCATTTTCAATTCATCTAGTTCTTCTGTTGTGAATTCAAACTCGTGTGTATCAACTGTGTCGCAACCAATGCAATTTGTGAGCACCGAGGGAACATCTCAAGATGATCCTCCACCTGTGTTACAACCAGAAGTAAAGGGGTTGTCTCCAAAGTATAAAGATAAAGTGTCATTGTTTACAGCCAATTTACAAGTACCTCTTTAGCCAGCAAACTGCAAGTCTTGTCCAAATCACCAACCAAAACTACAAACAGTCCCATCCAGGTAAGAGAATCTACATTGATTTAGAAGATGTCAATTGGGATGGGCCTCTTTCCACAGTAAATTTGTTTTATTTTTTCCCAATCTTCCATATAGATTATTTCCTGATATTCAGTGAAACTGGGTAACAAATTGAACACACCAGGTAATAGTTAAAACTATTTTATCAGTTATGTGACTGACTGAAAATTTCTGTAGTTTTGACATCCTGATGTTCAGATGGGAATTACCTATTTTTGGTAGTAGGCTGCTTTGGGAACAGTTATCTATTGTCCCTCGTTAGTGTATTAGACTTTGGTAACTTTTATCATTGGCTTTGGCCTCATAAAGTAGTTCAGAAGTCTCCATCACAGCTCTGGGACAATAATTTGACCATTCCCCAAGCAGACATGAAATAATTGTATAAGAGAGTACCATGACTTTGATACATAAAATGCATGTATAAAATGTTTCAATATATAATATAGTGTTGCATGGCAATATCGCTTCTTCTCCTAGCATCTCTTTCTGTTGTAAAATTTAAAAATTGTGAATACTATTTGCGTTCCGCTAACAGGCACTACTTTGCTTTACAGTATGTATCCACTAGCCCTGATAATACTAGCAGAGCCATTGTTATTGGCCAATTGTCACCGAGCTTACAAAACCATCTTCAGCAAATGCAAGCTGCCCAACAAGCCAATCAAAGCTTACAAGACATGAGTCAAACCTTGGCTGGACAAACCATTCCAGTTCAGGGGGGTGACAGGAGTTCTAACATCAGGAGGCCAGACTTTTCTATCTCAAAATATTGTTACTGTGAACAATGGAAGTGAATTGTCTCAGACTTCAAACAGTAATATTTTAGGTGTGAACAACCCAATTATTTCGTTAGCAAGTGCAGCTAATCCATTGAATAACATTAACAATCGGCAATCTCTGATTGGTCAACTGTCCGGCAATTCCATTCCTGTGCAGGGTAACGCAGGGTATACCGACACTACCACACTCTCATCTCCTGTAATAGACAGCAGTCAACAAAACGAAATTGAAAACAATCAGTGTATAGATGTCCATGTAAACACAGGGCAGCCAGGGGCCACTGTCTTGCCTCATACATCCATAGGAAATATCATTCTCCCCATTTTCAACAGTTCATCCACTACTAGCTGAACACACAAATAGTATGTAGTTATTTACTAACATGATCAAAGATATCAGATCGGAAAAAAACTTCATTTCTTAGCTTTTAATTTCAGTATTGTTTTATATTTAGAATGTTGTAGAAATGTACGGTGTGAAATGACTCAAACTGTCCTTTTGAAGTAGCAGTTGCTTTTTCATATACAAATTTCATTTCAAATAAATTTTCGGAAAATAGATTTTTACGACAGCGTCTTCGATACAATTACTCAAGTTTAAGTTTAAGTGAAAGTTAAGATTTAATCAATGGAATTGAAAGCATTGATTTTATTAGAGCTTCTCTCATGAAATATCAATGACTGAGTATACATAGGTATTTACTTTATCAATTTGATCAAGTATGTAATGTAATGATTTTGAAGTCTTGAGTGGATTTTCTTTCTTCGGCTTGTTTGCTTTGCCTGTTTTAGTTTCATTAACATGTTAGGATTCCGATGTACGTCAAGTATTGTAGAAAGTTTCTTCTGTGGGCATTTTTCTTAATTGTTGAGAGAATTTCAAAAAAGACTCTGCAGTGAGCTCGTTGATATTGAGATGATTATAGATTTTGTTTTGAATGTAATGATGTGAGGAGAAAGCTTTGTCTGACATTTTATCATTCTGTCACACTATTGTTATCAAAGAGGATAACATACAGACCATTCAAATTATACAAAATATATCGTGATGAATTGTTATGAAAAAAAATCAACCCAGATACATCTAACTATAAGGTCAAAAGTCAAGGTCATTGAGATTAAAAATGATCTTAGAATAATGTTTTGTTTAGATGATAAATCAAAAAATTAAAGTGTTGATATAGGATATTTATATCCATTCCATTTGATTGGCTTTTAGTGTGTGTTTGTTAGTTTGTAGATAGAGCACTAACATTTAGACTGTTTTTGCTTTCAAGTTTTTGCTTTTTTGTATTCAATTCAATACTATATTTATCAGAATGGTCGATGAAAGTAAATATTCCATATAATACTATGAACAACATCAGTGTTATTTTAATACATAACCATGAGTTTTAACCAATTTCTTTGTTTCCAGGATCAAAACCCTCCTTCAGATAACCATTGACAGTGAAAACCCTGAGAGGCCATTGTGGAGTCATGTGATCAACCTACTGACCAATGGAAAGTGCTGTTGCAAAGAATTTGAATCAACCTATCATAAATTGTCTTACTGAAGAAGTGCTGATTCAGCAGACCAATTAATTTTATCCATTGCTACATTTATTTGCATATTTATCAGAATCTGATGAAATAACAAAACAATATTTTTGAAGCCAGTATGTCAGTTCAGCATGAAATTCCATAGTATTGAGTTATACATCTATCATGTGCAATTTATGAATCATATATACACCGTTATGCATTGAATGGAGAATTATTTGTTTTCTTGCTTGATAATTTTGATGGCAGACATTTCTTGAGGCATTTAAACATGTATGAGTAAATATTGAATGTGTTTTATTTATTAGTTTATTTGACGACAAATGCATGCATGAACTATATACATGTATATGAATTATAAAATACTTTATACATTTACTATTTTAATCATATTAGCATACTTAATCTTAATGTTGGAATAGGTCTCTTTGAAGGAGGAGGGGGGGGGGTTGAGTGAGGTGAAGAGGTTTGTGGTAAGTGGGGATAAAAAGTTGACACCCCCCTGGCTACACATCAAATAATTAATTTGTCCATCAAGAAAAAAGTGGTTTTGCATTGCTTCCATTAAAAAAAATTACATATTATAGTACTTATCTTTCAAATAGACCTTGATTGTAATACTTGGATAAGATACTGGACGAGATTAAGGTGTTTATTATGTAAAACTTGCTCTGTGAGTTTAAATTCACGTACATGAACTAGCTTTGAGCCCATTATTGCCGACATCGGCAAAATTGTCGCCAGACCCTTGTTACAATAATCGATTATGATTTTGATAATTGACTTTAATCGGGAAATTAAAAATATTATAAGGATGAAATATTTACATCAATAAACCATATTTCTGCTAGAGAAACAGTTCATACAATGTACTATTTATTTAAGTCATTACTGATACATCTTTGACTTAGGTCAGTATGCATAAACATACATGTATGAAACATTTTGCCGAGTTTCCATAAAAAATTGCTGTCAATAGAAAGGAAGTTATGGATAAATCATAAACATGTTACGGTTTTGCAGTGTATTACAAGAATCTGATTATAATCGACAATCGATTGAAAGGCTTATCCGATTAATATATTTTGATTACTCCATTTGATTCCCAACACTAACATGAACTAATTGATCCAGATATCCTGTAATTAAATTCTAATTCATCATCAGTGTAAGAGGATAAAGTTTATCCAGGATTACGGGCGACAGTCGTCTACTGACCTGATTTATCAAATCTGATTTATTTAATCACCCTTATTTCCATACTTTCCCGTTAGTAGGTCTGTTCAAGGTTTAATGTAGTTAGGAAAACTGTATGATAGATGACAAAAACATTATGCAAGAGGGACAGTAATCCTTTGACAGATTCAGAGAGAATAAGTCATAGAGTTCAGACTTGTATGTTTATGAAAGACTTAGATGGTTATTAAAGCTATGCTGACTGTTTTGGTGATTGCATGTACTCACTTTTTTAATTTGAAACCCTATTCCAGGAAATCTTAACCATTAAATGTACTGGTACAATTTTTTTTCTTACTTTCATGTGATTTTGTTAGGTAAATCAGGAAGCTTTGAAGTTCAATGCTTTGGGCTGTATGTCTTTGTCTGCCCATTTCTCAATTGAAATAATTTTAAAAGTTTCCCAAGAAAATTTGATGTTTTCATATTAAATTTTAATTTTTTGTTAGAAGACTCTGTGATGCTTTAAAAGTTTTCAAAAACATTCAGCAAATCTTTCCAGTGCTTAAGGGGCTATCAATAATAAAGGCTGTCATATTTTTGTGTTAATCGCAAAAACTGTTTTCTTTGGATACAAATATCTTACTTATAGCTTTATCGTCTGTGAAAATTCTTTTAAATTCTATCATTGTCATAGACTTCATCATTTCATGAAAACATCATGGGGGGGGGGGGGGGGGGGGGGGGGGGGGAGGTTAGCAAAACAGACACACCTCTTTGTATGTAGCATTTTCCATTCAATCAACTATACAACAGATTCTAACTTTCTCTGCTTGATGTACTTGCTGATAATAATGTATTTTGTGATAAACTTTGATTTTCCACATTTGTAGACTTTGCTGGTCATTGTAATCATATGGCAACTGTTTTTCTATGACTGTGTATGTTGTTTGTCATTACTGCCCATTGTCAAGTTGTAGATATATGTATTGTTTCTATGAGAGTGTTATGATAGAATGATTTTTGTACAATAAATCCAGACATGTAATAAACTTTTGTCAAAGATTGAAGAAATAGTTTTTGATGGCTTCAGAATTCAAGAATTTCTGTTTAAAAAGTTACCAGGGCCTGGTATCATAAACTGAGAAAAAAGACTCTTTAATTCTAAATTTCAATATTCTATTGTCTCTGATAATCAGTGATGACTTCTGATTATTTATAACAAATTTTTATTTTTGAGTTTAAATAGAATAGATGAACTCAAAATTTCACATTTTTTAATGCTCTGGTAGTTTGAGAGTTTGACTTTAAGGTATCTGTTGTACAAATATATATTAAGTGTATTATATAGTTAGAATCACGGCACATCTTTACCTGAGTAAACCACAATACAACATTAAAGTTGGCTTACATCATCAAAGGTCAACATGCCAAACCGTCATCAAAGCCACTGAAACCATAGAGACACTGCCTAAGATTACTGAGATAATTTTAACACTGTTTAGATCTCCATTTGTACATTAGATACGTTTAAAAGTCGATTCTTAGATTATGGTGCCTGGCCCTTGATTTCTGCATGCCTATCTCCTTATACATGGAATTTTACATACTTGTTTGAACAATTGTATTCAAAAATTCTGTTTTGTCAAAGATAACTCTTATTGTCAGATTATCAGAGTCTGAGATCAGTTAAGCTTATAGCCTGTCTTTTGTCTTTATGAGCCCCTGAGAGAATTGTATTGATGATGGGTCAAAAGAATAAAGGTCAAGGTCGGCTTTGCATGTACTGTAGAAAATAGCATATAACAGATAAACTTACTAGAATAATTATTTACCTACAGTGAGAAAACATTCACATTGATTGCATATAACCTGATGAGCAACATATTAATGAGAGGTCAAATGTCAAGGTCAAACTTGGCATGTACTTAGAAAGGGTTTCTACACAATTCAAATTATCCTTGACCTTTAATGATGATACTCCATATACTAGGATAAATGTTTATGAAAAAAGGAGGATTTTAATAGAGTTTGGGGTCAAAAGGCCAAAGTCAAACGTTCCTTGTGTGAAAAACAGCATCCAATACCATAACGGAAGTAATCCTTGACAAACATAGATAAAGCTTTACATATAGATCGCATGGTTTTGGGATCTATATGGAACATTGCATACTAATTGCAAGGGAAACTATTAAACAAGAAATCTTGTCATATTCTATGTTGCAGAAATAAAATTAATTTGTAACGTTGGTTCGAGAGCTGTAAACGTCGAATGGTTATTAAAAAATAGTATAAGGCGATATGCTATCCTTTACATTTGTAAACTTCAGATTGTCGCAGATGTAATTTATAATTAGCTAAAGTATATCTGCAAAATTAATATAAAAAAAAATCAAAATCTATCAAAAGTATCAATGTTGACGAAAAAAATAGGTTTAAGTAAGGCACGGTCCATTTGATATTCTGGGGGGGCTTGGGTTTTTTTTCGAAAAAAATAATTTTGCTCTGAATTTTGATGAAAAAAATAAATTTGCTTATGGTGTGACAGAAAAAAATAATCTTGCTCTTACAAGTAATCTGAATTTGAAGAATGACCATAAAATTCGCTTAAAATTCCTGAAAATTTTTCGGCTCGCTTCGCTCGCTGCAGTTTTTACTTTCTATAAAAAATTTTGGCTCGCTTCGCTCGCCATACTTTTCTTCTGTAATGGCAAGTTCATATTTGAAAGTATCAAAAGATTGCATGTGACTGAAACAATTAAAATGCTTAAATTCATTATCAATATCATTTATTACTATTAATAGATACATGTATCACCATAGTGTCTTTTTTATATACAAGCTTGGAAGGAGAATTCAAATAAGTTTTTCTCTAGTTTTCATTTCTACATGTAAAAACTTGCATCAGGCCCTCTTACATGACCTTATATACATTTTGTTTACTAAAAATTATATATCGCATATTGTAAAGATCTTTCATCTCTCTCAGTTTAGAAGTTAATACAAGTTTTACATAAAAATAATGTTTGGAATAATTTAAGTAAATTTAAAGAATTTCTATTGAAAAAACACAAACATTCTTAATATTCACATCAATTCAAAAAAAAAAAATTTCCTTCCTCCAACTTTGCAAGAAAAAAATAATTTTGCCCCGGTCCGGGGCGAAAAAAAATAATCTTGCTCCGACAAAAAACCCAAGCCCCCCCCCCCCCCCCCCCCCCCCCAGAATATCAAATGGACCATGCCTAATGGTGTTCTAATTTTTAGTTGAGCCGAGTGGATAATGATCGGCGATTCACATAAAAAATATATCATTTGCATTTTATAATTACGTTTTATCTCTAACTAATTCGATTATTTTACCGTTTTTGCTAAATAATTACTCTGAGACTATAGCCTTTTCACCCACACAAAGCAACAAAGAAGAATCATAATGAAGTTTTAGTTGGACAAAATGTGATATCGAACTATTCTACCCACTCGAATGTATGCATCCGACTTGTAACAAACCACAGAGGATAAAACTGCAATCAAAACATGAGCAATTTGCAGCGAGGTGTGCAGTTTTCATTGCCAATGTAACCGCTGCTTCCCTCACCAAATTACGGTTGCACCGTACCATTTGATAGTTTTAATCGTTTTAGCACTATAGAGTCTTATACGCTTGAGTCCCGGAAAATATAAAAATTTTAATTTTCATTATAGCATTATTGGCATTAATTATGTGCTTTGTAATACAAAAGATTATTTGCAAAGTTCCATGTTCGCAGGTTTTCATCAATTACATGTATATGCTGACTTTAAAATTGATTTGACATTTACATGGGAAAACGCTTATGGGTATGATTATGTAAAGTAAAATTATCACAGAAAAAAAATGAAAATCGAAGAATCGTATATACCTCTTTCTGCACTGAGAGTTTTTTATGAGAGCCAACTTTCGATACGGCAGCTATTTTTGTACAATGTCATGCAGAACAAAACATCTTCAATACTACTTGCACTAAAATCAATATAATTCTGTGAGAATGGCTTCCCTTGGAATAATTAGCTCAAGCCATCGGTGGCTCGAAAAGCTCTGAGTGAATCATCGTATTTCTCAGCGGCAGTGAAATCTTTGATTACCTAGGCAAGATAAGCAATAAGTCTCATCAAGGCGCAGGTACCCATCTTATCAGGCTTGGGGAACAAGTGCATCTCCCATACACCACTGGGGAGTCCCTGGGGTCTTAGGAAAAGATTGCAGCTTCCGAATCAGGAGCTTTAGTATGGTTGATGCACGGCGTTCAATAATGGCCAAGAACGGATCAATATTCGGCGCATTGTGATGGAGGAATAGTTCTCTTAGCTTGTGTAAACTTTATGGGAATTATATCGCTTGATAGAGGATATTTTTGTTGGGTGTGGTGACCCATGTCGCGATCTCAGGGGCGCGTGCCCCACACCCACAAGGAGGAACAATATGTGGGACCATATAAACTGGAGAAGACCCTGGGCAAAGGCCAGACAGGTATGTATTGACCATTATGTTAGAAAAAGGAAGTAAAACCATGACATTGCTTTATTGTGTATGTAGGGCACTGATGGAAATGTAATTATTGTTGTCCATCAAATAAGCTTTAGAGGTTTATATAATGAAAGCAGAATATGGAATATGAACAGAAAAGCGTTATCTTTATGTTGTTTTAATTCTGTTACCATATTCATCGTGAAGACATAACAATGGTGTTATAATTAAAGTAGTGCTCCTCATTAAGAGAGGAAAAACACGAAGCAACATGGCTCGATTCAGAAGACGCAGAGAAGAAGGGGAAGGGGGGGGGGGGTGTTTCTTCTGGTTGTTATTCTTTACCATCTTTACTTCAGATTATTGTTAATATCATTAGATGGGACTTTCTGCATTTTGTCAAACTGGAAGCAGACGACCGGTCGACGTTCTGAATTTGCTATCAACGACCATTTACCGAGGGCACAAAGTAATGATTGAACCTAAATGCCAATGTTAAATGAAAATTCTGATTTCATTAGTTATTGATACAGATGTATATTGATTATCTCACGTCAGCCCCTCTGTACCTCGGCTTCATGGATGGTTGATTAAGGTAGAACAATAAAAATGTCGCTAGCCCTTAGGATATTCCCTGAATTCCGTTCTTAGATTTATCGATTCTGCTAAAGGGGAGTAATTGAAACTGTAAAAGCTCATCTGCTAACTTACTTTGGTGGAGGAAATTAAAGATAGAGAGATCATGTACATGTATGGTAATTCCATTCATCCGTGCTAGGTTCCTTTCGCTCATTAGTTTGATCAAGATTGAAGAATTCGGATGCATTCTGTCGCGCTGGTCACAATTTGATTACTTCACCAGAGGAATGAAATCAGTGTGAAATCACAGGCAGCCGATGTTTATCTATTAAAAAATAAAAACCAACGTTTTGTTGTTTTTCATCATACATACAGGGAAAGAGGGAACTTCCCTGTATGTATGATAAAAACAACAAAAGGTTAGTTTTTATATTTTAATAGATAAACATCGGCTGCCTGTGCGTAAAATTAAAAAAAAAAACCCTCATTAGTTCGAACATTTTTCGAACTTCAAGAACACTTTTACGAAATAAGTCACTTATACTTATTAGCACCCTGGATTTGTCTCGCAGATTTCATACCTCGAGCAGAAAAGAAGTCAGATGCAAGAAGATAGATTAACATGGGCTCTTTCATCAATTCTCTAATTAATAGCATACCACGGACATTTCTAGTAAATGATTTATGAAGCAACAAGAAAAATTTAACAAATCGTAAATTTTGCTCACAGTAAGGATCGTCACCTCTTTTTTGTACGAACATCGATGAATGAAATGATGTACGTAGAGTTGACTTATAGACGAACATCGATGAATGAAATGATGTACGTAGAGTTGACTTATAGACGAACATCGATGAATGAAATGATGTACGTAGAGTTGACTTATAGACGAACATCGATGAATGAAATGATGTACGTAGAGTTGACTTATAGACGAACATCGATGAATGAAATGATGTACGTAGAGTTGACTAACATGATTATAGACGTATTTCACAGCATCTGGCACGGTACCGAGGGGTTATGGGTGAATATCAGCCATGCATATTTTATAGAGAAAGCAAGATAAGAGACGAGTCCATAATTCAGAAACTGCTAGTATTACAGTTCGATAAAATATCGAACTTTTTTTTAATGCGGGCTATTTATTCATAATTTAAGGGTCGTTAGCATTGATTTGGATAATATGCATTTACACTGCGGTTTTTTTTTGCATCTGAACCACAAGATAAGGAAGGATAACGGGAAGGAATTGAACATTGATTTCGAAAGACTATTTTTCCTAATACCGGTATGCTGAACGAAAGGGATTGGTGGTCTGGATAAGCCCGGCGTGTAAGGAAAGCAATAGTTAATGTTGACATCAACCAATAAATTGACCAATATTGAGTATATCAAGTTTTAACATCTGGTGAGCAGGACCTTTGACTTTTCCCGAATCCTCTGTTTTGAAAGATGTGTTGTCGTTTTGGTAATCTGAAACTTTCTCAATAAGTCTCAAATAATAAAGAGATGGTCGGGGTTTACCAAGCTAGCTAAGGTCACGAAATTGTTTCAGCTTTGACGTCACAATGTCTACGAGAACACGTCATATATGCAAAACACGAAAAGTTCAATTTGAGAATAAAATTAAGGTATGCACCAAAGTACGCAGACCGAAAGTCTCTATTGCTCTCCTTGCCACAAAACCTTTCTTTTGTACAGAATCGTTATTCCATTCAATCACACAAGCTCATGAAGCTCATTTAAGATAGCGCTGACGTTTATGTATTAATAACAAATTATAATTACTCCAGGGTCATCTACATCTGCTATTTTGATAATCATAGATTTCTCCCGCCCTCTTGTCAAAAACTTGTGTTTTTTTTTTATTTTGACAGAAGGTTCATCGTATTCTAATTGAACTACTCGTAATGTACAGAGGAAGAGGTTCCTCCATGTTTGATCATACAATATGTATGCCATTTATCGGTGGTTTTCGTCCTTTTCATACAAAAACCAATATTTTGCGGCATCAAAGATATAAGATGACAGAAACCTCGGTGTCTTTGCCAAAGTGAATCGAACTTGTCACATCCTCTTTATTTATATGAAACATATCTCAGGGGCACATTGAGATGTATGGCCTTCCTACGCTTACAATTTCCTGCTAGATCGACAAACTTTCCATCAAGTATGGGGAATAAATTACTCATTTGTCGTTTTCCAATAAAACTGTAAAAAGCAGCGATTATTGGATTATTGTGATCAATATCGCGAGTTTACCGTGCGGATAAAAAACCAAAGACATGTAAGCGATTATCTGGAAGAAAGATCAATAGTTCGTATGACCTTGACACTCGAGTACTCGATTCGAACATTATAATTAAGGTTTCAATTCGTTATGTACTCATATATGTGGGATTTGAGATGTTGAGACGAGGGATTTTTCATAGAAATGTTCACTGTTAAGTAGATTTTGTTTTATGTCAATATTTGAATTCTACAGGTCTGATAACGATTTATTATATTTTCATTTAATTCCAACAAAGAGTTATTTATACAATAGAGAATTTTTAGACACTTGATTACGAGTTACAACACGTTGAATGAGAATGTATTACACGAAACAAAAATTCAGATACTGTGAAATCATTATATTTCGGGGGGGGGGGGGGGGGGCTCAATTTTCGTGGTTTTCGTGGATAGCCTCTTCCACGGATTTACATCCTCAACGAATAATTGTTCGCTAGTGTCATCTTTCTTTGAACAGGTTTCATCCACGAAATTACGTCCCCACGAAAATATTGAATCTCATGAACCCACGAAAATTGGGCCCCACGAAAATAAATGATTCCACAGTATTTCAGAACAGACATTGGAAAAGAAAACAACAGATACATCCATTCTTGAATCAAATTGTTTTAGCACGAATCTGGAATTTTCATCAGCTTCAAGTAGATTATTAACAGTTTTCCCCTTCGTTATCTCTAAATTTACAATTAATGGAACATTAGAATCAATAGAGTACAATCTTCATTTCCAAAGCGGTTCAAACTCCTCGTTATTTCTATCTAATGCTTCGCATTAGCTTTGAATTTTTCGCCATTACTTAAAGTAATAGTTATGATAGATAAAGCATAACAGAATGAGCTTCTTTTACCCCTTTACTAATGAACAGAGCAGATTTTAGACCAATCTTCATCTATATGGCACAGTGTGTTTTATATCAATCCACACATTAACTCGGTTCAGTGCCTATGCTGGACTAGCTCACCCTGGTAGTTTTACAAGAACTGTTTGTCTTCCCTCCTTTGTCGAATATTGTATGCTGGCTTTAGGCTTTGTAGGAATAAATCGATTTTGGTCGTTGTATAGATGGTTATACAACCATTTTGGATCAGCCCAGCTGAAGAGGCTAATATGTCTTTTGCACAATTGATTGACGTTCGGCCAACTTGGATGATCAACTGAGCGTAAAGAACTTGTCCGTCAAAAACTATAGGGCTGTAACGTAGACAGTGTTAACGTCTATGAGGGTTACTACTGCCCGTCAAAAACTATAGGACGATATCGTAGACAACGTTAACGTCTATGAGGGTTACTACTGCCCGTCAAAATCTATAGGACGGTAACGTAGACAGCGTTAACGTCGATGAGGGTTACTACTGTCCGTCAAAAACTATAGGACGGTAACGTAGACAACGTTAACGTCTATGAGGGTTATTACTGTCCGTCAAAAACTATAGGACGGTAACGTAGACAGCGTTAACGTCTATGAGGGTTACTACTGCCCGTCAAAAGCTATAGGACGGTAACAGACAACGTTAACGTCTATGAGGGTTACTACGAGCTGTTTTGAACAGTTTTGAGTGGGGTCTACCAAACGCCAGTCTTAAATTGCGTAAGCTTTTGGATACTCTTGTTGGATGATATCCCTTTTCCATGAAGGAATTCACAGTGTGGTCACTTCCTAGGCGATTGAAAGTTCATGATTCGGTTAAGTAAATGTATGCGTGTCTGTGTGTTTATGTTTACTTTTTGTTAGAATAAAAAAACCGGCCATTGTTTACTTGTGTCTGAAAGTTTTTAATTGATACCATGATATAGTTGGTACCCTCCCCTTCAATAAATCTAAATTGTGCTATAACGACCATGGGGATCCAGAGGTTCATGGAGGAGATGATACTCGTATCATATTGAAAAAAAAGTTGACTAATGTCATTCTCCGATTATCTTCGTTTTAGCTCAATCCCGTGTTATTTGGCGAGTCGACACTGTTTTCAAATACAGATCGTTGGAACCTTCAAAGCCAAGTCTTCTCCGCGTGGACATTTAGATTCACAAGTTTATTCAAATTTTGTTAAATATTAATGCAGGTTTATAGAACGTTACTCTCTCCAGAGCTTTATATGCTCATTCCTTGTTTTCTATATTTTTAGCATTTTAAAAATGTTTAGCACTTTAGCATTTCGTTTTAATCGTAGTGTCACTCTGTATGTCTTCCCTGACAGGCGCGTAGCCAGAGTAGAAATGATGTATACTCAAATCAGTCTAGGCAGGGGGTCTGGGGACCACCTTAAGGCCCCCAGTGGGTCCAGGGCGAAGCTCTGGTAGGGGTCCAGGGGCGAAGCCCCCGGAGGCTCGTGAAATATGGCGATTTGAAACACCCAATTTCCACTGTAAGAATGCTCTTATTCAATTATACAGCAAGCGAGCCAGGAATTTTTTTTTTTGGCAAAATATAGACTTATCAGAAAATTCTTTCTATACCCTCTATCATATATAAGTACATGTAATAATATTCTATGTAGTTTGAGTTAAATGTCTTCGTGTACATTGATAAAGTAATATGGATATAGGATGGATCAGAATTGCTAAATTATTCAGAAAGTTTATAAAGAACTGGCGAGCGGTAGCGAGCCAAAGAAAAATTTTGAAAATTGGAAAAATTGTATATTTATGGTATAAAATGTTGCTATTTTAAACAATATTAATGCAGCATAAAATATTGTGATTGAAAAGTGGGGGGGGGGGGGGGGGGGGGAACAAACATGGTTGTGCCCCGGCTGCCCCCACCTTTTCTCCTATGCTCTTGATCTAAATGTCGTTTTTATATACAACTACACCCAGTGACGTACCAGAATAAAAGTTCTTAGTTTAGTTAGTATAGATGCATATATCTACTACGAAACATTTTTCCTTCTTTCTTTCTACTTTGATTATTTTCTTAATATTTAATTTTTATTTATCTATTTTTTTTTTTTTTACTTATTTATTTATTTATTTATTTTTTTGTGGCAAAATGATGTGTACGCAGTTGCGTACGTGCGTATGGGCAGCTACGCGCCTGCCTGAGATTGACATGTTGAAATTCTTGAAATTATTGTCGCATGTCTTATACGGCGTCTTAACATCAGTATACATGTAATTTGTTTCTACTAGCACACGAAGGATGAAGACAGATAATCTAAACCTTTTAATTCTTAATTACACTTTTCCGTTCTATTACTCAGAAAATCACTTTTACGTAATTATTAACTCATTGCTGAGCAGCCGTTATGCCAATTTTGAATTCAACTCAAAGCTCATATGTTATCGTCTATCAAAAATCTTGGTGATTCACAATAAAAAGAGAGCTTTGGATTCTCTACTGTCAGCAAGAATCCCTACATGCGCGGATCTAGGAGAAAGGAGGAGGTGTCGCCGTGGTCAGGATTTCCACCTATTTGTTTTACAATTACAAATTCAATGCTTTTTATAATAATTATGATGACAATAATGATTTAAAAAATACTCATTTTTCGAACTTTCGATATTTTGCGTATGATCTTTTTTCAAAATCCCGTTCACACGCCAAAGGTCGAACCACCTCAATCAAATATTGCATTTTATTCTAGATCCGCGCTTGGTTACTGGATATCTGGATTACACGGAGGTATCCCACAAACTCTCTCCCTCGTGAAAGTCGACGCAGCTGTCATGTTTTGTGCAGTTTTTACGCAGATTTTCAAAACTTTAATGACTCATTTTGTCATATTAAGCATATATCTGTCGGCAGATGTTATCTGAGAGAGACACGCTGCATTTAGCAGAAGACGTCTTGAAAAGTGACTCAAATACATGTACATATGCTTAGTAAATCACGTTGTCATATACTGCATACCGTTTGTCTTGTGATAGATTGTATTTACTGAGAGTAACATTACTTTCTTTGATCTCTGGACGTTGCAAAGATTGGGAGGTACCTATACTGCCGTAATTGTACATAATTAGCATGCGGGGGGGTTTCCGAATAGTCCAGAGCCTGTGATTTTTGGATAATGATTTTTTTTTAAAATATGCATTTTAGACGAATTTCAGGAGGGGGATGTTGCTCTGTATCCTTCCGACCCACCTTTACGTAGATCCGTGCAAGATTGTGGAAATAACCTAATTTTTTCGTCTAATTCATAGAATTTGCTCATGACAGTGTTTGGACCCAAGTTTAAATATGTATCGACTTAATAACTAGTAAATGTACTTTTGGGTTTTTTTGTTGTTGTTTTTGTTGTTGATAATTGTCTGCTGTATTTGTTAATTAATAACTTTTTTTTCTGAAGTTATAATCTATTTTCGTTGTACACCCCTCGAAATTTCTCATGGACCTATTTAGAACTTCTGGTCTGTGCCAAATTAGCATTCGTTACTTTTGTAGCAACATTAGAAATGAATTATCTACGTATTACCAAGAAAAAGGTAAATATCTGGAAAGTTTTAATTTATAAAATCAGCATCTGCCGCTTCGATTCCTGGCACGTGCAAAGAAAACTGTGCATCTGTGATATAAACATCTGGGTAGAGGTTTTGTAGAACAATTAGATTGGGGTAAAAGCTGTGAGAGAACATGTAAACAATTTACACGAAGTCTTTACTACAGCAAATAACGTATAATGGAAATTTGCTCATTAGAATACTTCTGTATTTTTTTAGCTGATATTTCACCTTCGGCCAGAAGTGGGTTCATTAAAAGAAAATCAACCACGTGCATAGTAGTATTCATGAGCTCTTTTCAACCAGGAATCTTGAGACCACACTTCATGTTTAATCCATATGTAAAAATAACCTGTGCCTTTATTTTCACACACACACAAAGTAATAAAATAATAAAAAAGTAAAAAGTAAAAAGTAAATAAAAAAAAAAAACAAAAACAAAAAGAATGAAAAAAAAAAAATGAAAATAAAATAAGATAAAAATAAAAAAATAAGAATGAAATAAATAGACTAAAACAACTTTTTATAGACAATTTTAATTTCATTCAATACAGAATTTGTATTCAAAAGAAAATGATTCGAGTAATTTAAAAAGGTTTAAGCACAATCTCATTTACACTACTGGGTCTTAATACGAGGAAATGGCTTCACATGAATGTCTTCTTATACTCTGAATTATCAAATGGGCATGCTCCAAAACCTTGATAACCATGTTTAAGTTTTCAGTGACTACAAGTAGGAATTTCCTCTGAATAAAGTACAATTTTATGGATCGTTTTCATCTTATGTCCCAGGAACCAAAACCCAGGAAACAGTTTCTTTGCAACTGACCTGTCACATTTCTTAAAAAAAACATTTTCAAGGGAAGATGATTGCTTTATCAACCCCCTTCTACGCAAACACATTCTAATTCTAGCTGAAATTGCGGCGCTGTGTTCTCCAGTGTTCAAGCATATACATTGTTAGATGCCTAGCTACGCTCTTGTCATCAGTTCTAAGCAATATTTTCCTTACAATTTTCCTTACAATATGTAAGAAATTGTCTCTTAAGGGAAAAATTGTTTCGTACAGACAACATGAATAGTATCATCTGTGAAGTGAGATGGTTTATCACCTCTTATCAGGATTACCAGGCAAATCTTTTTAGAGAATCTACATGTTCCCACATGTATATCTGCAAATTTGAAAGTAAGCTTTCTCGGACGATGTTTTTATATTTGTTTGGTAGAAAAACATATTGGCCAGAAATTACTTTTCAGCACCCAAGAACTTTGGTCTGCTCTCATGCCATGCCAGGAAGCGCCGTATAAGACGGAGACGACATAAACCGTTATCGATCCGTATCTCCATATATATTACATCACTGTATTCCATTCATAATTTGTATACCATTATGTATTTAACGATATTGTCATGGATCTGATATTCCCGGAGGAAGTATCGATGTCAGCTGTATTAATATTTATGTAATGGTTTCTATTTGATGATCTTCTCATATATCAATACCACATGAAATTGATTGCAGAGAGTCTGGAAACAAATCTATATTGTAAGAGGTTTTGTTTAACAGCTCTTTCGTATCGAATATATTTGATGAATTTTCTAGAGAGTACATGTATCGTTTCCTCATTAGACTGAAAATGATTGGGTTCCTCATTAAGTCATATCATACATGGTAGTCAAGATGCAACGATGTCTCAAATATGAACGTAATTCTCATCCTCAAGGTTTTTATTTCGTATCATTGCTAATCTCAATCCACATTACCTATTATATAATATAGAAATATGGTTTGAGAACCACACAGGCAGATAAGACAAGAAGTAAATGACTTTAATTTATTGATGCGATATTGCTCTCAATGTCTCCGTCTGTTTGTTCCCTTTTTATCGTGTGTATTCCACAGTCCATCTTTGAAGCGTCGTCATTTGGGGATATTTTCCGTATCTAAATTTTTCATACGTTGCCACACGCTGTCCAGGACAGTGTAGTGTGACAGGGCCTTAAGCATACGCTAACGCACCTCGCCTTGTTCTTTCATAATATTGGATCGTTCTCGTCCTTTCTCCATTGCATGAATACAAGAGGACCATGTCAAAGGTACTTCAAGTATAACCTTGGTTCAACTCTTCGCCAAAATTGTAGTTTCCGACGATGAACCTCTCTATCAATATCTCAAGAGCATAAATTAAACAATAGACGACAAGACCTTAAACTAGGAATGATCACAATCTCATGAGCCAACTAGGAACTATTACAACCATATGACCCAACTAGAAATTATCACAACATGAAGAGCAAAGTACCAGGAATAATCACAACCTGACGAGCAAAGTACCAGGAATTATCACAACCTGAAGAGCAAAGTACCAGGAATTATACCATCCTGACGAGCAAAGTACCAGGAATTATCACAACCTGACGAGCAAAGTACCAGGAATTATACCATCCTGACGAGCAAAGTACCAGGAATTATCACAACCTGACGAGCAAAGTACCAGGAATCATCACAACCTGAAGAGCAAAGTACCAGGAATTATCACAACCTGAAGAGCAACGTACCAGGATTCTGAAGAGCAAAGTACCAGGAATTAACACAACTTGAAGGGGAAAGTACCAGGAATTATCACAACCTGAAAAGCAAAGGAATTATCACAACCTCATGAACAATAAATGATTTGTTATCCGAATTAAACGCATACATGTATTACCTCTTCCACACAGCAGTAACAAGGCCACACGACAAATAATATTTAGATAGATGCGTAAAATTTATGAATAGCTTATGCTCTTTTGACTTGACCGAACAACGTTGCTGCGGGTCTTGTACCATAAACACACATTGTCTCTTCGGAACTTTAGAACAATGTTCTAGAGACGCTTATTATTACCATTTTACGCTTCCGAAGTTCAATTTAAACAGCGCACAAAATAACAATGAACTTTTCAATTTTGCTTCTCATTTTATTGAACTTATTGTAGAACAAATATCATCTTCGGGTATTGGTCCCTTACTTAGTTTGGTATAGTACCTGATGGAAATCGGTATATGAAATATTTGACATTATCTGTTTTCAGATACATACATGCACAGTTTTTTTTAAGTTTCTGTGAAAGCAGAACAACAAAGGTGTGGCCCCAAGCGTTTCCAGTTCGCCGCAAAATTAAGCAATTTATCTTGCTGTATTATCAGCATTTCATGCCTCATAGAAATTCATTTATTCGGGATGAATTGCCTTTTCTTCACGAATGCCTGACGAATGTAATATTCTAACTTTTGTAATAACTGCGTTATGGCATCATGCCTATCTCATGATCCAATTGTAGAGTTTTGTGGACCGAAATCTAGGAGCTGCATCATCTGCCGTCCTTGATGCCGGACAAAACTAAACAAAAAGAAGTATGTCATACTTAAATGAAAAATAGAGATTCGATTTTTCTGTATGATTTTGTGCTGACATATTTTGTTTTGTTTTAAGTGTTTTATTCTATAGGATGTCGTCAATGTCTGAAACCCTGTTAGTAATCAATTCCCTTCATCAAGATGCCGTGAATATTTAACCAATCTATAAGACTACGGTGACTTACTCTCTTATTCCATCGATCCAGCACATTGCTTGGTATAATGCAACCTCTTTCACGTCCTTAATTTGGTTATCTGGTTTACTATACGAGTATTTGTACGTTATCCTTACGTAAAACTTCACCATCGGGTCTCCTTACAAGTTTTCTATGACTCAAGATTGTTGATTCCCGACATGATCTTGGTTAGTCCCTCTTGCACGATGAAAGCGTTCTTTTCAAATATCAATCGTGCCCATAAGGTAATGTTGCATGGTAACAAATCTGTTCTATACGGAAACGCATTGTCAATGCGACCATTTGTCACATGAGCGAAAATATTGTTTTAAGAGATAGTTAGAAACTGATGATGAAAGGTGTTCAACACCTCTGAACCGAACGACCCTTGTTGTTGAAAACGAATCGGACAAACCCTTGGAAAACTATTTTGAATCTTGGAGCAAGTTTTGAAATTTGAAAGAAGAATAAAGAGATCTTAACAAAAGTAGACACACCGCAAACAGCAAAAATAAACAAACAATTGAAAACAACAGAACAAATGAGAACGCTCACCGAGAGGCACAAAGAAACAAACTAACAATAAAGGTACACCACCAGAACCAACTTCTGACATCTAATATTTTAGAAACATCATTGGTTTACGCAACACTAAATCAACACTTCTCATTCAGTCTTAGTCATACATAATTAATTACTAATCTTGACCTCATCACTTTGCGTGGAGACCATTGCAGAATTCGGACAAAGACGATTTTTGTGTCGCCTGCGAAGCATAGCGACACTAAGACTAAAAAGACTTCTATGTTCTGAATGTATACCAATGAGATAAAGAAGATTCTGACAGCAATCTCAACAACACTCACAATAGAACACCAAATGGAGCATCGACGGACCCCTAGCAAGCTAGAGGTGGGACCAGGTGCCCGGGAGGAGTAAACATCCCCTGTTTGACTCCCTGGGCACCTGATCCTATCTCCATTGGGGCTTCACGATGGCTACTCAGAATGTTTTTGTTGTTTTGTTTGGTTTTTGCATTTATCGTGGTTTGTATTCCCTATGATTATGCTTTTCGGATTCTGAATTCGGTTTGATTATCATTAAGGCTTAGCCACTTCTATATGTGATTCTTCAAAATGTTCCTTTAATTTCAACAGTATCAGTAGGCTTGAGTATGTATATGGAATTTTCTAAATCATGATTTGGCTTTCCATCGGAAGAATATTGCTATCCGGAGAAAGAGTTAGTTGTTTTAAATGTATATTACTTTCGGAGATAGAAACATGGATAATACTTATGTGAAATAGGATTCGGAAAGCTTCCTTTTCTTCAAGAGGAATGATTAGGACTCCGAAGTGTTATGCACTACCTTTCATCATGATAAAACACGAGTGTACCTGTTAAAAATATCAAAAGTGATAAAACATTCATGCTGGGAGAAAGGGTTTATTCAAGAAATTTTGTTTTATTACGAAACTAATAATTTTTCTAATAATAATTATCCATAAACATATGCCAGATGAAAGGCTTTAAATTAAGATGAATTATATCATATCAAAGCTGTTTCTGGATCAAAACAGTTCAGTTAGTATATCTTAATTGTTGTAAAAAAAGATACACTCAGATATGAAAAAAGGGAGTGTATTAATAAAAATAAGTTTTGCACAGACTGTGCTACTTTTCTTGATACCAAGAGTGATCTATTTCTGTCCGTTATCAGGAACTGTAAGAATACACGAAGAAAGACATCCATTATAGTTCTGAATTAGTTGACAGAGGGCTGATAAGCGGTTTTTATATGAACCTCATTTTGATATTACGTTTCTCTGTTGGTTATGCATAGTTTCTGATAGGACATTGTGATAATATGATGTCCCTTCTGTTTCTTTAGTGATTATGAAAACACTTTATACTTTAAGAAAATACTTCGTCTTTTGGTCTTCGTCAGTTCGTGTTTTATGTTTCGATGACAGCTTCAATTGTTTTTTGGACCGTTCTGGGTTGATCATGTTATGTGTCTACTAGTTCTCTCAATTGTTTGTTTGCAATGGTGCGTTCTTGAGACCTTTGGGTAACCTGAAAAATGGGAGGGTTGTTCGCACGTAATCCGGATAACTACAACATTTGCTAGTTGCTACTAAGGTGGCAGATGACTGTCCTAAGTCTAGACTGATTGCTTATTGGTCTCGTTGATTTATGTTTAGTCTCGTGTGTGCCGTATGTCTCTTTTACATCTCTTGCTGTGCTTGTCCACTCTCAGTTTTCGCATCAGATGTTTTGGTGCTTTGTTGTTGTTGCTGCTACCGAGTCTGTTTGGGAATCGCCTCCTGTCTCTCGTTCATTCTTACAATCCTTCCAGTGTGTCCTGCTTGCCTCATTGCCAGTCTTGTGCGAAAAATGCCTTCATAGACTGACTCAAATTGGACACTTCTATTTTTTCTTTGACATAATTACTTTGTCACCGAAAAAACATTTAAAAGCTTGCAATTTGCTGAGCCATCAGAGCAAAGATGAAAATAAGTATGGATAGGGTCGTGCCACTTACTAGAAGGAGAACAATGACAATATGGTCATAAGAGCTAACATAATTTTATTCATTGAATTCAAATGCTCGCAAATAATGTGCTAATCATAATTTTATGCTGTTTTAGAAGAAAACGCTAATTGATATCAATAGTAACTCTTGATTATGTCTGCTAAATAAGACATCAAAATTTGTCAGAAGCATGTATCTATGGGAAGACAATGTGTTTATTCATACATTAACAAAGAGGATATGATAAAGATGCTTAAGAAAGAGTGTTTTCATTGATATCTTCATAAACGCCAAGTTATTTACGTTATCATGGATTAACACACAAGGCAGATATCACAATAAAAACAAAGATTTTGTTCTCAAAGGTGTGTATTTGTCAAGGTTGTTTGTTGATTCAAAGTTTTCCTGGAAATTCATTTTTCCGCGAATAACAGATAGAGAATTGTTCAAATGATCATCCTTGCATGTTAGAGTCTGTTTATGTTCTACAAATCTTCGTTCGTCAGAGTGTAATGCCTCTTGATAGTTCCTGATATAACCTTGTTAAAGACTTTGATGTGTGACTTCAAACTCCAAGAGGAAATATCCCTTTTTGAAGCATCATGTATTGTTTCAGGGGATTTATTCCATGACAACATAGCAGATTAAATGTCATTGGGATTCCTGACTTTTCCTGATTTGTGCATTCGTATACTTGGTCTAACTAATGAAAAATAATGGGATTGCGCCTTGAATGCCTCCAGACTTGTTCTAATGACTGCTCAAAACGCACATGCAGTATGCATCATCAATGTCCTGATTTTCTGGGGAGATTGGCATTTTATTTCTTTTTTCTGTCTTTGATACAAGGGTTTTAATGATGTATTTACAATGTTATTTGCTGATCACACGATAAGCAGCACAAACCCCATTTTCTTCTTGTAATCATCAAATTAGCAATGGTAAACAATATTGACTTCAAGCACGTGCGATAAGCCGCAATCTCGGCTCGTCAACAGTCCGAGCCATGACTATCAGACGCAGTACATATGGTTTCCATAAAATTACTAGAGGTACTGATAAATTATTTTGACATAAAGAACTTCAACGACACCATGCTCATTTCATCTACTCCGTAGGGTCGTAATGACTTAACTCAGTTGGTTGGCAACTTGTTGCTTATGCTTTTAGTTTTTCTCTATCGATTTGCTGTTTCTTTCATACCAAGCAAATTGGTCTGCAGGGATTTAGAGGAGTGAAAGAGCTTTTATCAAGGAAAATTATATAAATTTTGCCGAAGTGCCATTAGAGAGGGAAAGTCTTTGAAGGTTCTTTCCGCTATTTCCGAATATTTCTACACGATTTCATACAGGCAAATCCCCGTTCAAGTACATCCAACCCCCCGGAAAAAGTCTAAGAAGTTCCGATGTATTCTACCCACTCCTTTGTGTCGGTTAAACCGGAATTCATGTCGTCTGCAAGTAGATAATTCTTGCTGATGTCCATTCGATGTTCATTTGGAAATTCTAATAATTTTGCCTTGCCTTCTCGATTTTGAGACTGAATAACTGATAGGTACTTCTTTAATGTTTATTTTGTTATAGACTGGAGTAAAAGTAAAGAATTTTAAAAATTTTTCATTCTTTCCTAATCACCATGTTATTCATTACAAGAATCTACTAGTGTCATGAATTTAACGTCATTCTTATTTCCATTGCCATAACTTTTATCGTCAGGATGATAGTTTAAAGGTAACCTGCAACCTGTTCCGACCTGCAAACTGAACCCTCGGTGACCTGAATTTTAACGTCACCTTTTTACCATGAAGCGATTTCGGAAAACAAGAATGAAACAGACAAATGTGATGCATATATATATATATAGGATAAATGTCAAAGTTTGTGTATTGTTTCGGGTATGCAATAAATAAACATTACAGAAGTACCCATCAGTTATTCAGTCTCATAGTCGAGAAGGCAAGGCAAAATCATTATAGATTTTCCACAGGAACGGTTGCGAACCTAGGAATGAACAAAATTCCGAAGTGAGACCAGGTGCCCAGGGAGAGTCAGCGTCTCCTGATTGCATGTAACACCAGTCGCAACAGCTCCACAGCAAGTGAATTTATCGCTTGAAATGCGCTAACGCACATCACATGTACGATAAATGCACTTGCGGTGCTGCATACCCGTAACAATAATACGGAAGTGTTCCAACTCTATACCGTCTTGGGAAAAGAATTCAAACCAATTTTATACACCAGACACGTGTTTCCAATTTGAAATCCTCATCAGTGATGAAAACACATATTTGATACATTCACTGCTTTTGGCATTGTTTAAAGGTTAAGAGGGGAAGATGTCGATTCTTAGTCTTCTCAGACACTTCATTTTATCATCATTTAGGTTCATATTCTGTCCTTTTTCAGAATCTTTAAGATTTTTTTTTTGGGGGGGGGGGGGGGGGGGTTGAATTTTGCTTGTTTTGTACATGTATACCCAATGATTATGATATTTGGATTCTGGGTTTTGATTTATTTTTGTTAAGATAACAAATAATAATCTGTTATGAATTAAGGACCTGAAACTATTTATTCTTATTTTCTCAAACTATTTTCACATTGGTGTTGTTGTTTTTATGAAAAAGCAGGTATATTTATGAAAGTATCCAAATAGATTTCCGTATACCGTATAACCAGAAATTTTTGCGAGTATCAACTTTCGCGATATGGTAAAGGTAAATTAAGGTATCTTTATTTTCGCGATTCTTAAATTACAAACAAAAAAATATGTACATATGATTTCACTGTTTTGTACCTTCCATTATTGAATTTTTAGCTATTTCTATCATAAGAAAGCACTCGATTTACTTCTTTTCTGTTTAATCGGGATACTTGAAGAATGACACATGTACAATAAGAACAGAATGTAACTGATATACCAATTTATGTATTACCTTACCAAAGACAATTTTACGCGAGAATAATTTTTCGCGATTCCAAATATCTCTCGAAAATTTTTAGTTATACGGTATTGGTCATAAACCGTAAATCCTAACGCATTTTCATACAGCAGTCAACTACACATATATATACACGATAATGGAACCATCAGTATTACACCCTGTCCAACTGTGACAACAGGACTTCATATAGCGCATTGTCCAAATCTCGTAAGAGAAGACTGAGTCTTTATCCATCTCCTGGTCGATCTGAGCTCACTTCAACCAGAGCAAGCAGGGTTATGTACGCCAATCATATAATTAGATATCACAGAGAGGAGACATGCATGTCTTTTTTTAGCCTCGGCCAGTCAGTTTGAAGGGTTCTACACTGACAACTGTGATGACCACTCTATTCTTATGTCCGTCATAGGTCCACTTCCGTTGCTAAATAACTTTATAAATGTTGGGGTATGTTCATTTTTACATGATCATTGTTTTAAGCTTTTTATGTCGTGATGTTCCTTGACTGCAATCTTGTCTTTTCCATGTGAATTGTTGGAGTGACAAATATGGATAATAACCATATCCCTGTATACATCACAAAATCGATAATTCAGAAAATCAGAAACCGAAGGCACACAAAATCAGGATGAAACAGGAACCAAAGCAAACAAATAAAAACCTCCACCACATGAAAAGAAGCGAATATGGGAGTGCCCAGGAAGAGTAAGCATCTCCTGCTTGCATGCAACACCCACCGCTTCATTTCGGTAGAACTGTTACATCCGGTTACTTCCATTTCGGAAGACATAGAGTACAATCTTTGGTTGGATGGTTCAAATGGTCTATGACAAAATATCATTCACCATTCTGGAGAGTGGGACATCATAGTGTATGACGAGTGGAGATCACCTTTCATGCATGTATTTAAAATACCAATCACTCCTTTACCACATCAATAACCGAGTATCGTTGAATATCCCCTCCTTTCTTTTGAATCTATATGCCACTTGGACCTCGAAACCTGTACTGTTATGTCTAATTAGGGGAGATCAACAGCCATCGAGTTGCTAGTCAGACATACGAAGATACACACATAAAGCCGAACATTGTAATAAACAATCCCAGGAAATCGTCCTTGTACAGAGAATACACAACCTAACTCTCAGTGGGTATCGCTAAAAATCCCAAAATCACATTATGTGGAATGAAGAGATTTCTTTCATGCTGCCACCGACTGTTGATAGCATAGATCTACAGTACAAACCCTGGAGCTATATTTCTGTGTTATATCCATTATTTGCACCATACCCCTTTCTACTGTAATCGATTTCGCTGCAAGACATAACAGATTGAAAAACTGAAGATGAAATGAAATGATGAAATCAATTGGGAAATGTTTTATAAAGTTTTATTTGATATTAAAAGAAAGGAGACAGCCGAGCACCTTTTCGATGATGTCTTTGGTGTTTGGTGTTCCTTGACCCTTTGGTGTACCTTTGCTGTGCTTGTCCACTCTGTGTATTTGTATTTGGATATTTCAGGGTTTTGTTGTTGGCGCTGCAACGAAGTGGTATTGGAGATCCCCTCCTTTCTTTTCAAAATCTGAGATCAAAATATTTCTTTGAGAGTCTTTGGCAGTATTAAAACATTATTTATAACTGATTAAAAATGAATTAATAAATGAGATAAAAAAGGTACAGTAAAAGAATGTAATATGTTTATATGAATATCACAAGTGATGTACATTGAAAAATTGTGGCAAAAAAAAAAAAAAAAAAAAAAAAAGAGAGGATGCGATCGACTTGATCTCTCTATATATAGAGGATGCACACTTAAACTTTGATGGGAATGATATGAATGCATATGAGCCTCTGCTGTCATTGCACTTTCAATTGTCTGGTTATGAAATGATAAAGATCTTATATACCAAAATAACTTTTGCTGAAGTTGTTAAAGTAGACATTTCCGTTACAATTCTAGGAATACTGCAGACTTGAAAACTGAAAAAAGTCCCGTACTTCTTTGTGTGTTTTTGTTTTTTTTTTCAGATTAAATGTAGAAATCATTATATGTATACCATGCTAATTAATCATGATAACGAAAAAAAAAAAAAAAAAAAAAGAAAGAAAAATGAAATAGAGGCCAAATCCGTAATACGAGCTATATCTGTGTTTACACTTCTAATGTTACCAAAACTACACACAGATACACTTCGACGAACCTCCGGTAATATGAGTAGCGACAAAAAGAGAATGTAAATGGATACATATCATGATCTGAATGGTCTGCTTGCGAGATCAAAGATTGATCTGGGATTAATCTTACGAGGAAACCTAAAACGCACGATCTTGAGCAAACTTCTCACAGTGTTTTAGGACAAAAAGTCTCGAAAAAATTTCTTATAGAATAAATTTCGATTTATCTGTATGAGGTACAATTATCCTAAGTAAAGAATTGTTTGTTCGATTGATTATTTGTATTGATGTCGTCCACTGAAATGCTGAATCAGGAAAATAAGAAAAAGAAAAAGATATATCATTGGTACCCCTGATTTAGTCAACATTTTGACGCAATTGTACACTTCATTTATTATTGCTTCCTGACCATTGTTTACCTTGCTAGCTTAGAAAACCACTTCTTCCTCGCTCTTGTAGTTTTCTATAGACGAAAGACAGTACAAAATGCATTTCTTCTTTTCTTTATTGCCCAAGAATCCTCTCAGTGCCACCTAGAACACTTTTTATGTGCTCTGTTTCTAGTGTGTTTCTTTGATGCACCTTGTTTATTCATCTGTTATGACCTATCATTGGTTTTTGTTGTAAACAATGCTGTGTTGAGAACTACATGTAGCTATCTTCAAACGTGCCAAGTTTTGATGAATGAACGCTGATCCATACAGATATTGACAGAACTAAGCGGGAGTTTGATTATTACCCTCTTTGTTCTTTGACTCTATCTTGTTATCATTAACCTGCGTACATTATTTACGAGATCACAATTTAATGAAGTAAAATATGACTTTACCATAGGTGCTTCCGCAAAGGAACATACAAAAATGCAATGTGGATGGTATTCTTTGTTTTCTTTCG
Organism: Pinctada fucata; assembly: GCA_028142955.1. NCBI lineage: Eukaryota > Metazoa > Mollusca > Bivalvia > Pterioida > Pteriidae > Pinctada > Pinctada fucata. The sequence goes on along the minus strand of AP027102.1, from coordinate 36,039,435 downwards.
ATCTGCACGGTTATCCTATTTTAATCTACACCTGATTAATTCGACAAACAGAGGAGGAACAATAATGGACTGCTAATTGAAACAGGATTAATTCAGACATGTCCTTGGCTTTTGTCTAGACTGCCTATTTCGTTTTTCCATGAATGTTTACATTTCGCATTTTCATATATGATTCTCCCCTGCATTAGTCTGTAAGGTGACTTATTTTTATCATTCTCGATTTGTTCGACTCTTCATATGTTAGAAAAAAGGACAAAGTTGAGTATTAATTAAGATTTCAATGAACATCTTATCTAGAAATACTGAACTGAACGGCTGTAAGTCCCTAATTAAAGTGTAAGTGATACTTTCGAATGAAATTAAGCCAGATATCTAGACACAGTGTTCATATTGGTATAAATTCCATCTCTTGTCTTTCTGCTCAATCTTTTCCTCTGTTCGAGAAAATCTACTTACAGATTGCGTTCGAGTTCTCCTTTACTCGTTGAATAAACTGTACATCGATCCCGGAGATGTCTGCAAAAGATGAACAAGAGCGTGTCTGCGAGATTAAGTCTAATCAATAGTCTAGATTAAAAGGAAGTTTCCTGATTGTTTATCTCAAATTGAAATTCTCATTCAGTGTCATGCAGGCACTGACGGATTTTTGTTTCTTATTGGATTGACATTTGGAATAAGTCTTATGTCACAGACATCCAAAGTGACCAAAATTTAATTTGCTTCATAAGATGGTTTGCCGTAAAAAGAAGGGGTCAGCGATACCATACTAAATATGATCACTATTTTATGCTAGAATTCTAGTCATATGTTACGTCTTCAAATTCATAGCATCATTTAAGAGCAGATAAATTTCCAGCTTCGACCAGACATCCACGTATCGGGTACTTAATCCTCGTCAATGATCCTCAATCCAGAAAATGAAATAGGGCCAAAGACTGTGTAATTTATGTCCAAAACGTAGCAGGATGGGTAGGATATGATACCTTTCGTTTATTTCAAGCAGTTAGATCAGATAAATCAGAGGAGAAAACAAACCGTCCTTTCATTAAAGTAAAATTTGCAAACAAAGGTATTGATAAATTGAATCTTGGTCAAATTTTGAATCACAAAACTGTCACAGAAAAAATCCCACCATATTTCAAAAGACAAGAAACTCCTTGTATTTCCTATAGCTACACACCAACAGTTGCATCTAAAATTTACAATTACAAACGATTCTTGCAGTGCATTGATTTAAGTAATCCCTCACTACATCCACTTCCTTGCGAATGTTCTTCATCGGATTTTAACTATTCTCCTTGTGGACACGTTATTACAGGTGACCTTAGTATAGTCAAGAACGACAAGTTGAGAGATTTGTTAAAAAAGGGTCCCAAATACAGAGAAAGTATGTCCTTTACATGGAACCAAAATTTCAAAATTATCATGGACTCTTGTGAGGAATATGCAAGACGTTGGGCAAAGAAAGAGGATGTACAGCTCGACACACTATCCGAATGGATAAAATCCATCAGAGGGTTACTTTTATCTAAAATTAACCGATTAAAATCAACCATGAGCACCAGATTCGAGTCTATATTTTAAGACCCTGATGTTATCACAGATCTTACCTACCTCCAAGAACATTATGTCATCACACCAGCGGACAAAGCCTCAAATAATTACACATTTACTTGCAAAAAGTTCTATTTCGAAAGTCTAGTTAAAGAGTTGGGTTTAAATTCGACACCTGGAAATCCCACTTACACCCCAACAAACCTTTCTGCCTCTGAAATAATAGATAACCACAAATCAGCTCTTTCTTCCTTTGGCTTCCAAACTAACAATTTAGATTTAGATTTACCATACTTATACTGCATACCTAAAATGCATAAGAATCCGTACAAACAACGTTTCATCGCTGGTTCCTCAAAATGTTCTACCAAATCTGTATCGATCTTACTCACCAAAGTTTTATCTGAAATCAAATCTGGGCTTCAAAAATATTGTTCGACAGTATATTCTCGCAGTGGTATCAACCAGATGTGGATTTTAAAGAATTCGAAGGAACTTTTAGAACATCTGAAATCCACTCATTTTAGTAAAGTTCATTCGATCAAAGCCTTTGATTTTTCGACACTTTACACTACAATTCCACATTCTAAATTGAAAGAAAGACTCGCAAAAATTATAAGTAATGCGTTTACAAGTAAGAACGGTAATCGCAAATACAAATTTATTGTTGTGAACTATGACAAAACCTACTTTGTAAAAGAAAAGTCCGATTCTGAAAATAAGTACACTGAAACAGATATTATTCAGATGTTAAACTTTTTGATCGACAACATTTTTGTGGTGTTTGGAGGAAAGGTCTTTCAGCAAATTGTCGGAATTCCAATGGGGACCAATTGTGCCCCACTCCTTGCCGACATTTTCCTTTACTCGTACGAAGCTGAATTCATTCAATCTTTTGTCTCTGAAGGGAAAAGATACTTAGCTTCTGACTTCAACTTCACTTATAGATACATAGACGATGTTTTGTCCATCAATAATCCGAAATTCGCAGATTACCTGAGCAGAATCTATCCTTCAGAGCTTGAAGTCAAAGAAACTACAGAGACAAATAATTCAGCATCCTATTTGGACATAATGTTGTCCTACGACACTGATGGTCACATGAACACCTCACTCTATGACAAACGTGACGACTTCAATTTCAGCATTACAAACTTTCCTTTTCTGAGTAGCAACATCCCTTCATCGCCTGCTTATGGCGTGTTCATATCTCAGTTGATACGCTTTGCCAGAGCAAGTACGAAATATACGGATTTTGTTCTGAGAGCTAGGCGTCTTTCAGATAAGCTTCTCGGTCAGGGATATGTTTGTGACCGACTTACATCGTCACTGAGGAAGTTCTACGGTCGATATGGGGAACTCGTCATACACTATGATGTCCCACTCTCCAGAATGGTGGGTGATATTCTGTCATAGACCATTTGAACCATCCAAGCCAAGATTGTACTCTATGTCTTCCGAAATGGAAGTTACCGGATGTGACAGTTCTACCGAATTGAAGCGGCGGGTGTTGCATGCAAGCAGGAGATGCTTGCTCTTCCTGGGCACCTGGTCTCACTCCCGTGTCGGGAGTTCGCTTCTTTTCATGTGGTGGGGGTTTTTGTTTGTTTGCTTTGGTTCCTGTTTTGTCCTGATTTTGTATGCCTTCGGTTTCTGATTTTCTGAATTATCGATTTTGTGCTGTATGCAGGGATATGGTCATTATCCATATTTGTCATGATACAGGACCCACTTTTCAGAAATTTCGAGAAAATTTTATGAACAGAATTTTTCGAATGCGTATATGATATAAGGAGCAAAATAATTTGGGATATTCTTGGTCAGGAAAGGAGACAATATCATACGACCATCCAGATACTTCGATCAGAGACTTCTAACTAAGTTCAAGGAGGGTGTGATGAGATTGTCATTTTGCGAGGTGTTGAAATCTTACAAATTTATCCTTGTTTGTTGTGCCACTGTTTACACAGGCTGACTCTGAAAACATTCACTTGCCAAGAATAGAAATAAGAAAAATAGATGAAATTTACAGATGAAATAAAAATCAAAGGCATATATAATATCATATGAAACAGTATGAGTTAAAGAAGATCCTGACGATAATCTCAACAGCACTCACAATAGAGCATCAAATTGAGCATCGACGGACCCCTAGCAAGCTAGAGGTGGGACCAGGCGCCCGGGAGGAGTAAGCATCCCCTGTTGGCTAGCCGCACCCGCCGTCGATGTTCACACACGAAAATAAAAAGAATATATAAAATTCATGCACTGTCTGAGGCCACGTCTATATAGAAAGTGCTATGGCGACAATGTCAGGGGAAAATATTCAAAACACTTACTGTCAAACCCCTCGCGGGAAACTTTTTTACGAGCTCCACACGGCAAAGGGCATAAGTGTGACATAAATGAGTTAAAGAAGATCCTGACGATAATCTCAACAGCACTCACAATAGAGCACCAAATTGAGCATCGACGGACCCCTAGCAAGCTAGAGGTGGGACCAGGCGCCCGGGAGGAGTAAGCATCTCCTGTTGGCTAGCCGCACCCGCCGTCGATGTTCACGCACGAAAATAAAAAGAATATAAAAAATTCATGCACTGTCTGAGGCCACGTCTATATAGAAAGTGCTATGGCGACAATGTCAGGGGAAAATATTCAAAACCCTTACTGTCAAACCTCTCGCGGGGAACTTTTTTACGAGCTCCACACGGCAAAGGGCATAAGTTTGACATAAATGAGTTAAAGAAGATATGTTCTTTATCACAACAGAGTTTCGTATACTTAAATGGACCTGCCTTTTAGATTGAATTCAAAGGTAACCATTTGACCATATCTTTTTAAAGATGTTTGAATTAAAAAAAATCATTTGCACCGTAAAAAGGAAACGGGTTCTTCTAAAAGGGCTAATCTGTCTTTTAACTTTTTAAAAATGAAAAAATGTCAATATCACACCGCTACCACAAATGAGAAATTCATTCTAAAAATAACATTTAATATGGAGATTCTATATTTTGTAGCGTAATTAAGAACCCCGTAGAGTTAGAATTCAAGTTTTAAGATTCAAACATGCCTGAATTGAATTCAAATACAACAGGTATCTTCTTCAAATGTTTAGAACTTTTCCCGTAGAATACATTCATGTTTCATACCATTTGGCAAAAGTATGAAAAAGAGCAAGAGTATTTTTCTTCTTTTTGCTTATGAACGCTTAATCTTTACATGCTAATCCTGTTTTTCTAAGCAAATTTACAAAAATGCAGAATGTTTGCCGTCTTATAGAAGAACCTCTTTATCAAAGACCACGAGACAATACGAAGACATTTTCTGTCTAGAATGTCAACAAATGAGGAATCCAAGACAGATTTACATTTGAGATCCGACCTACGGAGCAACTCTAGTACAACCTTATCAGATCAACTTTGTGTTTTTGCAAATCTGCTGACGTTTGCTCGAGCATAAAATCGATAGAAGAACCCCAAATGTTCCATCAATCAATATAAGGAATGATACGACGTTTTGAAAGTTGTTATTGTTGTGTGTATAAGATATTCGTCTTTTACTGAGGAATTCAATTTGATCTTCTTATTTCCCCAAAATCTGTCTCTGAATTCTTTATCCAGAAAACAATCAACATAAGCGGGTTTCGTGGTTTTTTAGTCATACTTTGCTATGTTGTTTACAGGCATAGAAGGTTTGAAATATATTTAATCAACAATGCGAAACAAAACGACCAAATATATACAATCTGCTACATGACATTTTGCAAGATCTGCAATGAGACATACGACTTAAAACAGAAAAATATGCCATATAGGATAAAAACGTTAGGCGTTATGCACCCCCCTTCCCGAAACATCACAAAGTCCGAGACAAAAAATGAGAATACTCATACTAAGTGTATCAATGAAAGAAACAAAGAAAGTTCACACAGAAGCAGGCTTATAAAGGACAATCACCGAAGAGAACAATGTGTCTCCGCAGGCGATTAAGGGAAGACATTTGCTACGATAATATAACTAATTGTGAAGCTATTCGAATTTCACACAAATACGGCCTTACCAGTTATGAGGGAAAAAAAGGTTCTAAACAGAGACAAAAAGAAGGGAGGAGATCTCCAACAAGACCCCGTTGCAGCATCAACAGTAAAACACCAAAACACCCGATGCAAAAACACAAAAGACGAGTACAGCATGAGACGGAAAAGAGACACACGACATGTAAACATCAAACACAAAAGACTACACATAAACCGACGAGACCAATGGATAACCGGTGCCGACTTTGGACGGCCATCTGTCACGTAAGTATCAAATGGTGTGGTTATCCTGGATTACGTGCGCACAACCCTCTCACTTCTCCAATTACCCAGAGGTCTCGAAGAACGTACAATTGTGGTGTAAAACAACCTCCTCACTGTAAAATGACATCACACAAACAAGACCGTGAAACGCAGAGGCCCCATAGACACAGATGAATATGTAAATGGATATAAAAAGAGGGCATGCGTAATACAGTCCGTGCTCTGCCGGCTGTAGCGAGCTCATGTATGTAATCACCCGAGGAATCCGACTGACATTCAGAGAGGACAGGTGGTCGGGGCCCTGTCTTCTCTAAAGAGGTTTGGACAGGGCCCGTCATGGAGTCCCGTCGTCACAGTCAGTCAGAGTGCAAGTCTCAAGGATGCGCTTGTACAAGACTGTAGATTGGTCAAGTACCAAGCCTAGTGTCCGTCTGGTGACATTAGGATCATACCCACGGTATAAAAGGCGTTTGATGATTCTGACGCATTTTCGATGGTTATGCTGCCTACCTTTGATCCTTTTTATTTTGTTTATCATATCACCATAAAAGACAGGTTGTGTAATACCCATAGTAATGTACTCTGTTGCATGTATAGATCCGAATTTTAAAAGAAGTTGACTGTAATTTTTGTAAAATTTCCAGAAAGTCTTAATTAGTTTATGAAAGCGGAAACCTTGACCTAAAAGTTTTTTGGTAATTTGTAAATTTCTACTGTGAAAATCCAAAATATCAGTACATGCTCTAGCGTACCGGATGAGCTGTGATATGTAAATGCCGTATGACGGTAATCTTGGAACATCACCGTCAAGCCAAGGGAAATTTACAATGTTGAATCCAAAATCATCCCTTTTGTCATATACACTTGTATGAATCTTTCCGTTTACAATTTTGATATTTAGGTCCAAAAAGGGTGTTTCTGTATTTGAAAGGTTTGCCTTGTTAAGGATTAATTCTTTTGGATAAATTTCATTCTTATATAATTCAAAAGCAGGATTGTCAATGGTTAGAATATCATCCAGATACTAATACCTAGAAGTATTATTGAAACATTTCAGCTCATCAAATTTTCTTTGCTTTTGAAGATTTTGGATAAATTCTTTTTCATAAGTGTATAAAAATAAATCTGCAACAAGAGGCGCACAGTAAGTACTCATAGGAATTCCTACAACCTGCTTGTATAGATCCTCAACAAATCTAACATAAATATTGTCCAAGAGGAAGGACAAGGCAAACAAGAGAACTTTACTTGAAAATTTATACAATTCAAAACGCTTGTTTGTATAAAAAATAGCAGGCATGTCTGAATGGCATGTGCATTCCTTCATCTGAAAACATTTTCTGATTATTTTGTATTTTTTTTTATCAAAATAACATAGTGATAGTAATACAAACGTCGTTTGTCCACGGAACACATGGGCATGATTGACAACGATGGACAACAGAAAACCCTAGCACGAACATCAAGATACAACTAGAACATTCAAATTATATTGAGAAAGCCCCAGAGAAACAAAATTGAAACTCGAATCACAACAAATAAAAAAGGGGAGATCTTTGCTCAATGGTGACGACTTTGAACGGTAACCTGCTATATTTATGGGAAAGGGTGTGGTTATTAAACATGCAAAAAATCAAATTTTTATGTGAATACACAGACTTGTAAATCAGTGAATGAAAGTTAAACACAAAAGCCGAAAAAAGATTCCAAAAACCACAATCGAAAGGTTTACGAATTTTGAAGATAATACAAAACAAAACTTTCTCACATTCTAGGAAAAATTGGACAAATATTACTAGAAAAGAGGATGATCTAGTATCATTCATTTAGTAATACATAGTTAAGGTGACTAATTATGTATTATGCTCATTATTCACCATCAGTGGTGTACCGTATTTAGGAATGTCTGTTTAGTAGACAGTTCGTAGGACGATTCGTTTTTCATTATGGTTTACAGGGAACAAATCCTCAACTGAGTTACAGAAGATCCTGACGATAATCTCAACAACACTCACAATAAAGCACATAATTGAGCATAGACGGACCCCTAGCAAGCCAGAGATGGGACCAGGTGCCTGGGAGGAGTAAGCATCCCCTGTTGACTAGCCGCACTCGCCGTAGATGTTCACACACGAAAACGAAAACAATATCTAAAATATACAATGTCATTGGTTATGACAATGTCAGGTACTCCTATTTGAGAATCTCTGTGGAATACTGAGTTATTTCCCATTTAAGATGGTATCTTTGTAAACCAATAAGACGTCATGAAAATGGTATGGCAACGTCGATTTTTTAACTCATTTCCCAGAGTTTAGGATTTGTTTCCGAAGAATTTTATGACGTCATAATCAGTCTGCGTCAGATACCGTCCCAAATGGGAAGTAACTTTTTTAGTGAAAATACTGAATAGGAAACAAATCCCATTTCTAAATTTCTACGTTCTATGCTTTCCCACGAAAATAATACTTTTCATTTCAGGTCTTGTCAAGTTAGGAGTGCACTGTGTGTCAGGGAAACGAGTGGCCATAAAAATCGTGAATAGAGAAAAGCTCAGTGAATCGGTGCTCATGAAGGTACGTACACAGTAGTTAAAATGCAAAAAAAGAACTTCTCTTTTTGTCAATAATTTTCATGACGCTGAAGTAAAAATCGTTTCGTTTGATACAGGGAGAAATATTCCGGTAACAATAAGAGTCTTAGGATACGTATTGTCTAGTTTACGTTTGATTTCAACACGTTGCTTCATATTAAGTTAAGTTCAGACCTACAGTAGTTGAAACAAGCGAAATCCTTCGTTCTTATCCATATTTCACTTTGTAAAAATGATTCGAAAGTCTGCTCTTGTATCTTGGCCTTAATTCCTCATTGTGGATATACTGTTGGAAACGCAGTTATACCGTCGGGGCTTGTCCCCGACGGTATAACGTATGTTTCTAACAGTATATCCAACATATACCTGTCGGAACCACAAAACACAGTACGTTTATCCCTATTCTAATTCATGTGACATATTTTAACTTTTTATACCCCTTAGAGGGTCCCACGTATCGCTTTAGAGGTGACATTGCTACGGAGGACTTACAACGACCAACAGAAATTATTGCGCTGCAAAATATGAAATACAGCTGCTTCGTATTTATTGCAATGGCGAAAAATCAAAGTGTAATCAATAATAAACTTACTTGTTCTGTTGTTTACATGTGGAGAACGCCATTTACAAGCTCATACCTCGAGTTTTACGTCACAGTATGACGTCACAGGAGCGAAGAACAAAGGGAAGCATGACGTCATACGCAAAAAGTGCGCTAAAGCTTGTAACTTGCAAATTTATGTATGAATACATTTTAAAGTATGTCAAGTGAGTCGGTTTGAGGCATGTATATCGTCGTTATACGTGCTTGTAAAAATCCTGTGAACCAATCAGAATGCGTGAAACAAACAGAATGAATTAGAATTTAGAATGAAGTAAACAAAGTCGTTGCATCCGTGTTCCTCTTGAATGCTTTTGCAGTCCAACGATAAACTGTAAATTCAAAACAATTCTCGAAATTGTACATAGTAGTGCAATGACTAAATAAAGCAAAAGAAAAATGAACTTCAGTATTACTAGTGTGTAGATTAGTGAATGATAGTCAAACACAAACCCAAAACTAGATCATAGAAATACATTAACAGATGTTGCTGACTAACTACAAGTTTAAACACTAGGAAATTATTTCCAGAGAAGTATGAACCGTTCAGAGGTTTTGGATAATCCGAAACAGATTTCTTGCACCTTGAAAATTATATTTAGTGATAACATCTAAAGAGTAAACTTAATTAAAACAGTCAGAATAAGCATTTATGTTTCTGTATGTTTACGTTAACGTTCTTGTATTGATTGATTAAAAAGGATTTCCCTTGTCTTATAATAAACGAGAAGGACTTGTTCATGTTTTGTTATTTCAAAGAGAAAATGGAAGGATCTCCAGCATGACCACCCTGCACTCACCCAGCGAAACAAACTCACAAGAAAGTGACACATAAATGACATCAGACAAAAGTACAAATAGCAAAAAGACTCAACAATATTCACTAGAACATCATACAAAACAATCGAAACAGACGTACAGAAACATCAAACATTAATGACAACATACAAAAGAAAGGAGACCAATGTGCACCCGGCGCGGCCATCTGCTATTAGCATATGGTGTAGTTATCCGGATTACGTGCGTACAACCCACCCACTTATCCGGATATACAGAGGTCTCCATAGACGCACAATTGTTGTACAAACATAAAATTCTCACTTTAAGGTGACATCACAAACAAGAGAGTTAAACGCAGCGGCCTCTTGTAACACAGATTCTATGTAAATGGATCTAAAAAATTCTATGACTTCCTTATAACAGTCCGTGCTCTGCTGGCTGAAGCGAGCTTAAGATCAATCGCCGAGAAGTCTGACCAACTTTCAGAAAGGACAGAGAATCGGGACTCAGTCTTTTCTGACGAGATTTGAACAAGGCCCGTCATGGAGTCGCGTCGTCACGGTTGGCCAGTGTGCAACGTTGGGAAAGATATTGGTACAAAACTGTAGATTGGCCCAGTGTGTTTGTAATGACTTTAGGATCATGTCCTCGGTAAAGCTGGCGACCGACTATTTTCTTACATTTATGGTTGAATTTTGATCTGCCTTTGATCCTTCTGATTTTGTTTATTAGGTCACCGTAAAATGAAGGCAATGAAATTCCCAATGATACATACTCTGACGCTGAAAGTGAAATATTGGCTTTGAAATGAGTACTGGAATTATGAACTGCGCTGTAACACGAATAAGTATTTATTCGTCTGCGACAATTTGGCTGAAATTGATATCGAAATAGGAGAATTTGTCTGACGTCTTTGAATGTCAAACATGATTATTTGCTTTTATTGCACATTGTTATTTAAAATCAAGATAAAAAGCACCGAAAACGGCAATTTCTTGGTACGACAGCTTTAATGGAATACGAGAATGTACTCTTATGTTATACTGACCTTTCAAAACGGCTCTATTGCATTCCTTATCTTTAACAATCACCTTTAAATTGGGGTCCCGTGTCTCGGATCGGCGTAGGTACGTTAAAGATCCCTCACTGCTTCGGGTGGGTCCGTTGAACAGGTCAAAATTCCAACATACAGCTTACGTCTGCGGACGGTACACCTAGTAGAGACGGAATCTATGACCACTGACCTGAACTTAACTTTATGCCCTTTTACTTAATTTTATTTGTTACTTTCCGCATTGCTGTGATGTATTGTGTTTTTCAGATCGCAATATTATGATATGAATACAAAATATGTACGGTAAATTGGTATTTATTTTTCGTAATTGATAAGCTATTTGTGAGCAAACACAGCGACTTCTTTCTGATGGCATGGTGACTTACCGAGAAATTTTGGACGATGCAAAAAATATAATGCACCGAAATATTTCTTTGCCCACAGTGTTGAAAGAGCTTTAGGTTAGGACCACCCAAAACAGTGAAATTGACACCTTTACCGATTTTAAATGACTGTAAACCGTCTTTTATTCGCGAACATTCGTGAAGTGACTGGTTCGCGACGTTTTATTTTCGCGACATCGTATAAACATATCTTTCTGCACAGGTGTTTGATCATATTGGCGGCGTTTTATTTTAGCGAATCAAAGGACCTCGCGAATATCATGACATAAAACGCTCGCGAACAAAAGACGGTTTAGAGTTTATGCGCGGCTAAAGTGACTGATCTTCTCTACGGACACATCATCTCATTGACATTGGAAACTTTTGATCCGTTGCACAATGTTTTTGTTATCTTGTTTGTTTTGCATTGTTGTCTGGTTTCAGATTATTGTGATTTTCGAATTGTGATTTTGGGTTTTGTGACTGGTTTTCACTCACTCATTAACTTTATAGAAAAAAGTACATTTAGTAAATTGCGATATACTCAGTGTATAAATTAGCTATTAACCCAGCCATATTCAGCCAGGGAGATAATTGGTATAGATTCTCAATCTCTGAAGCTGGTCTCATCACCTCAACTTTGTAGATAATTGCTATACTTACATTGGCCCTTCAGAAAGAGGGTTACATTCAGGCAAGTAATATGTCATATAATTGATCCAAATTATCTTCAAGAGGAAAACGCTTACGTTTGAATTAGTGTAGTTAAGATAACATACGGTTGAGTGCTTTTCGAACACTCGGAGGACTGTTGAGTTTTGTTACTTTGTAATTGTACTAAGTACGATTATGTTATATTTTTTCCAGGTGGAACGTGAAATTGCCATAATGAAACTTATTGAACACCCACACGTCCTTGGACTCTTCAATGTCTACGAAAACAAAAAGTATTTGTAAGTATCTAAAACAAAATATAAATTTTACAAGAATGCACACATTTAAAACTCTGCCAAGATCTTATAAGGTGACAGAAAACAAGATATATAGGTAATTACTAATTATTCACAGTGATTTATTCTGTATAGTTATGAAAAACGAAGAAAATGCTTTGGGTGAATTTCTTATTTTTTATTTTAACCATAACGCAGGATGTAATTGAACAAAATCTATTACATGTATCATGTTGACTGTACATACGCCAATGCACCTCAAAGTAGTGTTTTAAAAACATCCAGTTTAGGAGTAAATTATCCAAGAAAAAAAATTCTGGTTCGAGGGACTTCTTTTCCTTAATTTCTTTTATGCTTTGTTCCAGATATCTAATATTAGAGCACGTATCAGGAGGAGAATTGTTTGATTATCTCGTACGTAAAGGACGCTTAACGCCAAAGGAAGCAAGACGATTTTTCCGCCAAATCATATCAGCTTTAGATTTCTGTCATAGCCATAATATTTGGTAAAATTATGTCATTCTTGTAATGAAGAAGGGATTATAATATATACATATATAATGTTGATTTGTAATGACTCTGAACTGCATAGCTCTCTCATAAGACCAAGGATAAGGGACGACTTTATCTTATCCATTTGTCGATTAGCTTATGTTTGGCTTTCTGTTCTCAAAGTAACCCTGCTAAGTTGACATTTACATTGACAATGTGTTTATCTAATCTTTATTTCCCAATGCAGCTAGTATGAAATTATTCTATCCCTTTTTTTTCTTGCTTTTGATACTTCTTATCTGGTTTGACTGTATGTATTGCAAAATCAATTTAAAAGATCTGATTAGGTATTTCATTTATGACGGAATAAGGATATTTTAAACATTCAATTTTGCTGCCTTATGCTTAAATGGGAATTTAAAAAGTGTCCCTAGAGATAAACGGAATTTCCTTTTGCACTAAGATAAATGAATAACGAACAGCATAATATTGGTATTATTTTTATAATCTGATTTTCAGCCATAGAGACTTAAAGCCAGAAAACCTACTGCTGGACGACAAAAACAATATACGGGTAGCCGACTTTGGTATGGCCTCTCTACAAGTAGAAGGGTCTATGTTAGAGACTAGTTGTGGGTAAGAAAACCTTACATCAAATCCTGTCAAAAATTCATATACGAGTCTTAATCTGAACATCGACGGCGGGTGCGGCTAGACAACAGGGGATGCTTACTCCTCCCGCGCACCCGATCCCACTTCTAGCTTGCTGAGGGTCCGTCGATGCTCAATTTTGTGCTTTATTGTGAATGTTGTTCAGATTATCGTCAGGATCCTCTTTAACTATATTAATGAGGAGGCTTTATTTTTGCGATAACACACTGTTAGCAATTTTATTGTGAATGTTGTTCAGATTATCGTCAGGATCCACTTTAACTATATTAATGAGGAGGCTTTATTTTTGCGATAACACACTGTTAGCAATTTTATATTCGCGTAACGTTATTTTTTCTCTGTCACATTGACGGAATATTTCACGATACCATTTTCACGGGTCTTTCAGCTCAACCAGTTTGTACTTTAGTGAGTTCAGAGCTCATGTTTTATCGATTACAGAATATGAAGGCACTAGAAATGTTACATGATACTTAACCATCAAATAATGAGTAGTAGATTGCTTTATTTAATCGATTGATAAAACAGCATTCCCTGCACACGTGAATAATTTATAAAATATTTCTGACATTAAATTGCCAATTGAGTGCATTACTAATATTTAGGATGTATTCGATGCATACAAGTAATTAATCATTTTTTCTTCTTTTTTTTTGATTTAGGTCTCCGCATTACGCATGTCCAGAAGTAATACGGGTATGTAAATCACTCAAGTGTTATACTAGAATATGAATACAGGAGTATTTTTAAATTTCATAAATACACCTTACTACTGAAAATTTCAACATCATTGAACAGAAAAATATATAAAAATAACAACCTGACAATTTGAATCATAAGATTTGCAAGAATGTTTCATTTGTTAACATAATAATTCCAAATATAAATAATGTAACTGTAGAAGATCTGTTTACTTCAAATATATTTTTTGATAAATAAGGAGGCATACGTTTCAGTTTTCGAATTACTTGTAGGGAGAAAAGTACGATGGTAGAAAGGCAGACGTATGGAGTTGTGGTGTTATTTTATATGCATTATTAGTCGTGAGTAATAAGTAGTTCATTTTGATCCAATTTCGATCACCATACAAATACACAAAAATCAAAAACAAAAATGTTTTGTCCAATTTCTTGCATGTTCCAAATATGGCTATATTTGGAAATATTAAGAAAAAGTGAATTTTTGTTTTCGTGAACTCTTTCTCAAATGAAATTTTGTGATATCATAGAAAGCTTACTTTGTGAAAATATATTTTTTATCTAAATAATCAATTTCATGAGATAAGCATGTTCCCTTGTCTCAGGGTGCACTTCCATTTGATGATGACAATCTCAGGCAGCTCTTAGAGAAGGTAAAGAAAGGCGTGTTCCACATTCCACATTTTGTTCCTCCTGATTGTCAAAACCTTCTACGGGGTATGATTGAGGTCAACCCCGATGCCAGATTAACGGTGAGTATTCATTACAGTTCCGAACAAAAGAATTTGAATATGACTTTTGGTTAACACATAGAAGCATGATTCGCTGACTAGCCGTATCCTTTGAATAGATATCAGTACAATAAACATCAAAGCAGTACCAGTCAGTTATCATTAGAATTTTCAATGAACAGCTTCAAACCCCGGAATAAACATAATTCCGAAGTGAGACAAGAGACAAAGAGTCGTCATAAAAAATCGCTTTCGGTTGTAAACAAAGAAAAGTAATACATTTTAATTATAAACGATATCGGTCATTTTCTCGGACGTCCAATTTCAGTTCCGCTGATCTTAACATTGAAATAAGATTTGAAGCCTTACCACCTTTACCATTGTTTACGAATTAGTCATCTTCATGAGAATTTCCATGACTTGCTGTTTTGTAATGTTTGTCATTTATCTGATTTTTTATGCCCTACGATTGTTTTGTTTTTGACTACTGTTTCCCACCCTCTTTAATCGCTCTCTAAATTGCGTATTTTTGATTTTCAGCTAGAAGAAATTCATAGACATCCTTGGGTTATAGCGTGAGTATCATATGATATTCATTTTGTTTAAAATGAATTCAACACATCAATAAGATTTCTTGAAAGATCAGTGAAGCATTTTGTGTTTACGTAGATGATACAATCTAATTATCAGATGTGATTGTAGGGGATTTAGATTTGATTTAGACCTGGAGTTACCGGCCCTTCACATAGTACAGGTACAAATCAAAGGAATGGACGTGCACTACTAAAATTTATTTCTATTATCTGATACTAATAAGAAAATTTGAATGTAAATATGCTAGGTTTACCAATTATGTTTACTTACATTGCCGTGAAAGAATAACCCGATGATTAAGTGACCTTAATTATACTAACTGCATGGTTAAAGTAAGTTTTAAAAATGCCATTGATGTTTGCTACACATGTATCAATCGTATATCAATTTAATCCATATATATATATATACAGTCAATTGTGCCTCACATGAAATTCATATGAAGTGAGCATCATGTAAATTTCACATGAAATTTCATGTAAAATTCATATAAATTTCACATAAGATTTATGTGAAAAATATTTCACATGAATTTCACATAAATTTCCTTCACGTGAATTTCACATGAATTTTTCCAAGTGACCTTCACAGGAAACTGAATTCACATAACATCCATGTAAAAATATTCACATGAATTTCATGTAAAAAATTTCATGTAAATTTCATGTTCGTGCTAGTTTCACATAAATTTCATGTGAACTTTCATGTAAAGTTCATATAAATTTCACATGAATTTCATATGAGGCACAATTGGCTGTGTAGTGCATATAACTGAATTTGAATGATTCTGACCATATCTTTTACTAACATGTACTCCTTTGTTGAATATATAGGGATACTCAAGGTCAAGTAGAACTAGAATTACCCGTTTCTCAAGTTGTTCAGGTAAAACTTTATTCGAATTATGCTAAATTCGTTTTACGTTTCGGCTTAGCTTAAAAAAAAACATTTGCTTTAAATTACATTTTTGCTACATTATTTTGTAAGACTCGTGCCTCACACAAAATGTATAATCTTAAGACATTTTGTTGCTTTTGAATCGATTTTAATAGCCAATCCGGCATAAAACCATGCAAAATCGTAAAAATCGTCCAAAAGGGTGGTCAAAGTTTTACATTTTTATGTATATTTCTGTATTCTAGGATGAAAAACATTCGAGAAAAAAATTATTTTAAAATTCATATATGTCCCGTTTTATAGTAATGGGCCAATTTTGTTTGTATGGCATAACGCCATTAACAGGGCTCAAAAACAACACTAAAATAGCCCTATTTTCATCGTTGAATAAGATTTGATTTTGATATGCAGTAATTCTTTTCATGATAAAATCAGATACTTACTCAATTCGTCTTCATTATAGCACTCGCAAAGTTAAGATATACGAATTGACTTGCCACCAGGGGCGCTCTAATACGACTTATATTGGGATTTGACAAAAGCGTCCCTATTTCGAACATGAATAACATCTATAAGAGAGAAAATTTTCCCACAAAATTTCAGTATAATAAAGTAAACGTATCATACTTTAATATATAGAAAAACTGTCGCTGCCAAATGTATCTAAGATATGCAAATTTTATCAAGAATATTCATTATTTTGCGGAATATGATTAAAAGATTTAATGGAAAAATGTTCAAAAGATAAGCATCTTTGATCATAATCTAGAAAAAAAATTTAAAACATTAACAAAATATGTTCTAAAAATGATGGAAATCGTTTCAGATCTTTTTCAATTTCCCTTATATAAGCCCCATCATTAATCTAGACGATTTTCGAGATAGCCCGGAACGACGCCACCGAGTCAGTCTGGACTTTTAGTGATGACGTCACGTGGTTAGGTTCCCTGGTAGCATGTAAACAATGACGATAAAATAAGAACTTGACACGGATAAACTATCGCATTAGATAATAACATTGATAGAGTTTAGCTCAAGATTGCATAGCAAATCTCGTTCCCTCGTTTCTAGATGTGATTAGATGTACCCATCCCAAATCTTTTGAAATAATCTTCACAGATGTAAAAGAACGAGTCTCTAAAATAGTCGGTGCTACTACCAGTAAGTACTGGTTACAGCGTCGAACCAATTACGGAAAGGTTCCTGGTTCGAGTCTCCCTGGAGCAGGGGCACTTAATCTCACTTCTATTGAATTTGAAGACGTTTAACTTCTGAAAGCTCATCATAAAAGAATCACTATGCCACTGCTAGTTTCGTGTCATCAGATTTGTTACATGTAGATCTATTGTCCTGTAGACAACGCGTCGTTCGATGTACTCTTCTATGATCTATATGAACAAATTGTCCTGTCTGTGTATTGTTGACATGACTGTGGTATTTTCTTTAAAAAATGTTGAAAATCGGAAAGAAAAGTTTTCTTTACAGTCTACTCGCTGCTCTTTTCATCGATTTTCCAAATTCATTGTTTCATAGGAAATTGTGTTTAAAAAGTTCTTTCCTTTTGAAAACGATCTGTTGAATTGATAAAATAAACGTGTTTTTTTTCTTAAAATGTTAGGTTGATCTTTCCTATAAACATAACAATTTATTCGTATTTCAGAGAAAAAATAGAGAGGTTGCACGAATTTTCCTCACTTAAAGTAAATCAATGAATTAACTATATATCCAGTCCTTATTTTTTTTTTTCGAGAAAACCTCGATCATTCTGTTATTTTCGTGCATAAAACAAGGAAAAAAAATTGTTTGATATGACTGTCTCTTTCTTGATTTCAACTCAACGTCAAATAGCGCTTTCAACCAAATCGGTCATCTATGGTTATGATGAGAAAAGTCTTTGTTTATTCAAGGTCAAAACAATTTGGGGCAAATTTCAGGGGCCCTGACAACCTCTCCGTCATATTTCTTAACCTCCACCTGCCCCCGGCCCCCCTCCCGCGTTAAAAAAGAAAATCGTACTAGAAAAAGCACTCTTTTCCCCGGAACCCCCCCCCCCCCCCCCCCCATCGCTCTAAATCCTTGTGTTTGTATAAGCTTTTTTGCTCCGTATTCATCCGCTCCGGTCCGTATGCGCGTAAATTATGAGAGTAATCACTTTCTTTTATAAAATCTCAATTCTTTCATAAAAGTTTATCTCCTTCATATCCTTAATTCAAGGTATTTCTCCTTCGAAGTATTGATATTATCTTGTACTAAAGCAGAGCGGTCTTCGTTCTATAAAAAAGTACTTTTATTGGAAAGAAAAAAAAAGAGTTCATGGTACTCCATCTTTCAAAAAAAAAAAAAAAAAACAATATTGAAAAACAAAACAAAACACGAAACGAAACGAAACGAAACGAAAAGAAAAAAAAAAAAAAAAAAAAAAACCGACACCCTCCCCTCCGAAAAAAAAAAACCAAACAAACAAATACAAAATTATACAGAAAAGAAAGAGAAAAACTCCTGGGCTAACCTAAGGGCGTAGATCTACATGTATACATTATACGCCTTTCAAACATCAAAGAGATATATAATTTCATTTTATATATAACTTCTTTTCTGCAAAAGCGTAATTCTGACATTGTTAGTTCGTATACTGAATATGAAAAGAAACGAAGAAATGATGTGAAGAAACAAAATACGGAATGATACGGAGAAGCGAAAAAGAGATAATTTCTTCGCCTCTTCGCATCATTTCCTCACTTCAATTTTAAAGGGACGGTGTCCCTGAAAATTAATTAATTTTACAATATTTTGGAATGCAAACTTTTTCTTTTCAAATGAAAATATACATTCTCATTTGTATAAATTTAAATTTTCAGGCGAATCTAACGCATACATTCGCAGTTATAAACCTTTAAAAACGTGATTTTGAATTTGGGGTGCGCAGCTCTAATAAATTTCACTGGCGCCACCTACAATGTATTGAGTTTTTACAATAGAAGTATACGGAGATTTATTTATTAAAGAATCGACAATATTAGGGTCGTTACTGCATATTTTCAAATAAAACTTTTTATGGCTCCTTTTTTCCTCTTTCTAGACCCTTTGGAATATATTTTACGTTTTCGATAAAATTTATTTTTATTCCCACTATCGATTGCACAATTTTGAACAAAGAGTTTGACCTTGATCTGCGTGTGAAAAGACATGATCAAATCAGCTGTGGTCACAACTCGCCGCACATGTATGCGTATTTCTACGTGTGCAATGATTGAATCTTTGGGATTCCGTATTTTTCGTTCGCATTTTTACACCGCAAAAATTCACTTTGATGCAAATTTTAACTGTCTATATCTCAATACGTAATTATTTGGCATTGGTGGATTTTTGAGATATTTATAAGATCAAAGCAAAGAGTTAAAAGATGAAATTTGAAAAAAAATCGAACTTCTCTTGCAAAAGATATTGGTGCGTGAAAAACGTATAAAACGTCATTTTCTCGTTAAGCTGATTTTTAATGCATATTTTAACTGTCTTTATCTCGATACGTAATTATTTGGCATCGGTAGATTTTTGATATATTTAAAAGATTAAAGCAAAGAGTTGAAAGATGAAATTTGAAAAAAAAAATCAAATTTCTCTTACAGAAGATATTGTTGCTTGAAAAACGTCTAAAACGTCGTTTTTTTCGTTAAGCTGATCTTTAATGCATATTTTAACTGTCTACATCTCGATACGTAATTATTTGGCATCAATGGATTTTTGATATATTTATAAGATTAAAGCAAAGAGGTAAAAGATGAAATTTGATAAAAATCAAACTTCTCTTACAGAAGATATTGGTGCGTGAAAAACGTATAAAACGTCGTTTTTTCGTTAAGCTGATCTTTTATACATATTTTAACTGTCTACATCTCAATACGTAATCATTTGGCAGCGGTGGATTTTTGATATAGTTATAAGATTAAAGCAAAGAGTTAAAAGATGAAATTTGATAAAAATCAAACTTCTCTTACAGAAGATATTGGTGCGTGAAAAACGTATAAAACGTCGTTTTCTCACTTAGCCAACTTTTGCCTCTTTTCAAGTTACGTTGTGGCTGTCTTTGGGAAATTTTTTTTCATACATAATATTATCCTAAGATAGAATAAAATGTTATATTTCAATATATCAATAACAATATTTACTCCAATTCAATTTATACTTAAAATTTTAGAGAAGTACATCAGCGAAAATAGGGATATTTCTACGTCCTTTTTGTAAATTTGGCGGGAAAAATGATGGGGTGGTATATCTCTGTAACCATGGATATTTGAACAAAAATATTTGACAGAATTATTCCTAGTCATGTATCTATTAAAATAACTTAAAATCATTAAATTTGGTTACTAGGTCATTTGGACCAATTTGCATGGTTTTATGCCGGATTGGCTCTTAAGTATAAATCAAATAAACCTCAATATTCATATAATTCTTCCAAAATATTCTTTAGAGTATTAACTAAGGGTTGTATTTGAAAGGCTAACCAATTAATTGCATTTTGTTAGTCATTGACATGCACCTTGTTGTTCTTTTAAAAACGCCATATTTCGTCTTATAACTAAGCTTTCTTACTATTGGACAAAACAACTTGCCGAATAGTTACCTGTTCTCAAATAATGTCTTGTTGCATTTCCTAGTCAATTAGAATTGGCGGATCTTGTAATTTTTGCTTTACTTCTATCATAAAGACAAGAAAATAAAATGATTTACTGTTAAAATATGATACAACTATCTTCAAATCTGATAATTCACTTTAAAATGCAGATGCTAGAAATTTATCAAATTTGTGTGTTTAATCGATAAATTCTGGTCTTTATGTAGACTTCTGTGATACCCTCTGTTGAGGACCTTGACCCAGATGTGCTTTCTACCATGAATTCACTACAGTGTTTCAAAGACAAAGATAAATTAATACAGGAATTACTTAATTCAAAGTGAGTACTGTTATCAATAGTTGTTGACCCTGGTTTAGTTCCAAATATTTAAAGCATGTCAGATATACTGTACGTGTACTTGTTTTAGCGCAACAAAATTTTAGTGGAAACAGAGCAGAATTAGGTAAATTGACAACTTAGCGTTGACTTATTTTCCACATAAATCTATAAGAGATTCATGATTTAGCATATTCTTGAATTAGCGCAGTTTTAGAAGCGCTGACTCCGCTAAAATATGAATCCCGCTATTAAAATAAGTACACATACAGTAATTTTCCCTGCCTATTATTTTACATCCCCTATCGGGTCCTGATCTTTTAAAGTATTTATTTTTTTAATCTAATACTGTGTTGACTTAGAATGATATGAAGTATTTATTCTAGAAAGAAATGAATCTTCCGAACTCTAAATGATCCAACAATTTACACAATTAAAGGATATTGACGGACGTAAATACCATGGCACATTCATGTTCTTGATATGCGAAGCTCCTCCTCTGACTATGACTTAAGCATGGTTTGAATTATTTATTTCAGGCATAACACAGAAAAAGTGGTATATTTTTTGTTACTAGATAGAAAACTCAGGAACCCTAGTATAGAAGATGAACAGGATATAAGGTCAAGGTCGGAATCAGGTGAGATGAAAGGTTAGAATCCAATGAAATAATGTCAAAGGTAGAAAGTAATTTGATACAGCGTAAGTTCATACTTCATATATACATAGAATGCAGATATATACGGAATATCACATTAAATTGCACTGAAACATGGGCAACATATCTTTCCCTTTATTTCTAAGCCTACCGACAATTAATCAAAGCCTAAAATAACAAAGTATCATTCAAATGAAGAAAGTTCGATACGAAAAACAATCTTTGGTATGACTTAGGAGACTATTGCCATCATGATGACGTTACAAAGATCACAATAGAAAGGAGGGGATCTCCAACACCACTCGGTTGCAGCACCAACAACAAAACGCAAAACACCCACTGCAAAAACACATAGCAGACACGCACAGAATGAGACGGAAATGGCACAATGAACGCCAAATCACAAAATCATCAAACATAAATGACTACACATAAACCAACGAGACCAATAGGCAATCGGTGCCGACTTAGGACGGCCATCTGCCATGTCAATAGCAGACGATGTGGTTATCCTGGATTACGTGTGCACAACCCTCCCATTTTCCCGATTACCAAGAGGTGTCGAAGAACGTACCATTAAGGTCCTCGCTGTTAGATGTCCACACCCAAACAAGACCGCAAACACAGGGGCCCAATCAACACAGATGAATATGTAAATGGATATAAAAAGACGTGATAGAACACACGAATGCGACGAAAAAAGTGGACATTGCGTGCACAGGTAAAACCACCACGTCATCAAATAGAGGAACATCGATCAAATTGACAAGCACAAAAGGCAAAACACCATTGATACCGGATAGGCAACAATAAATAGGAAGATGATAATTGATTTTCATTGAAGTGGTCTGTGAAATGAAATGGAATTCATTATAGATGGCGTCACTGAAACAGATTAACAAACATACCAAAATAAACGTTTGGATGAACAGATTTAAACAAATAATGACCTTTTATTGAAAATATAAACCACTCAAGAATATTCAGACGGCATGAGAACAATCTAGTGTTGATTTAGACAATCTAGTCCTCCCGGGCGCCTTGCCCCACTTCTAGCTAGCTAGGGGTCCGTCGACGCTCAATTTTGTGCTCTATTGTGAGTGCTGTTGAGATTATTGTCATGATCTTCTTTAACTCATTTGTGTCACACTTATGCCCTTTGCCATGTTGAGCTCGTAAAAATGTCCCCGCGAGGGGTTTGACAGTAAGTGTTTTGAATATTTCCCCCTGACATTGTCGCCATAACATGTTCTATATAAACAAAACCTCAGACAATGCATGTATTTTATACATTGTTTCATTTTCGTGCGTGAACATTGACGGAGTGTGCGGCTAGCCAACAGAAGATACTTACTCCTTCCGGGCGCCTGCTAGGGGTTCGTCGACACTCACTTTTGTGCTCTATTGTGAGTGCATTTGAGATTATCGTCAAAGATCTTCTTTAAATCATTGATATGAGTGTAAATGGTCTTGTGCAGAGGAAAAACAAAAAGAATATTATATATTACTTTGCTATTTCGAAAAGGGAAATATGATCGAAATAAAATGAAATCTCTCCTATGATATTTTGGACATAGATGTTAAACGTCTTCAGAGTCAATAGCATCATTTAAGAACAGGCTAATTTGCAGCATGGACAAGACAAGCACGTTTCGGGTACTTAATTTCATTTAACCATGTTACTGTATCGAATTTACAGAAAATTTTGTACCGCGCACTGTTTGCTAAAAGCATTAATTTGAAATTCAAAAACTAAAAGTGGAGTGCGGTACTGAGATACATTTGACTGCGTCTGAAAATAACTTCCGCGTTTAAGGTATGCAATGGTTAATGAGAGGTAAATGGGCCACCCGTTTATGGAATCTTTTTTGACCTAAAATTACAGTATAGTTCTAATGTAAAAATTAATTGAAAATTTTCTACCAATTATCAAATATTGTTTGATGAAAAATTTCTAAATAATATATTTCATCAAATTTAGCTGAAAAATCAAAAGTTCCCCAATTAGTTTTTCTGCAATCAATTTTTTCTATATTTTTCAAAAAGGGGAGATAACTCCTTAAATGACCCTTTCCAAAATATTTCTTTTTTCGATATCTACTAGGCTAGTACAAAAGTTGTTAAAACATCATATGACACTGAAAGATATTCAATAATGAATAAACTTAATATCAATATTATTGGCATAATTTCCTGTAGCATTATATCCCACTCATCCTGCTACGTTTGTCGGTACATTTTTGACATAAATATTTTCACACTCTTTGGCCATATTACATTGTTTAGATCGAGGATCACTGACGAGGATTAAGTATCCGAAACGTGCATATCTGGTCCATGCTGAAATTTGATCTGTTCTTAAATGATGCTATTGAATTTGAAGACGTTTAACACTTCATTACCGATTGAATACCTTAAAGGAGCACCACTGATAATGATCTTCTAGCCGAAACACGTGTCTGGTGCATTAAAACATTGATTTGACGCCATGTCTTAATATTCCAACAGTCTAGAATTTACCTTTGATTGTCCAATATCAAATCTAGGTCGCGTTTATTAGAAAAAAATATACGCGACCTAGATTTACTATTGGACAGTCATAGGTAAATGTACTTTGACAGTTACAGGTTATACCCTTAACAATCCTTATTTAGAAATTACATGATAAGAATGAAATCGTAGAGCTGCCTAATCCAATTTTTGCAATTTCTCATTTTTTCCCGAATTTTACAAAATCCGGCACAATCAAATATATCTAAGAATCGGTTGTCCAATGATCTCATGGTTATAAAGTTCAGCCCGATTGGCTTTTTTTAGCTCACCTGAGCGAAGCTCAAGTGAGCTATTGTCATAGCGCGCCGTCCGTCGTCCGTCCGTCGTCCGTCCGTCGTCCGTCCGTCGTCGTCGTCGTCATCGTCGTCGTCCGTCTGGCGTAAACTTTTAACATTTTCGACATCTCCTCTGCAACCGCTGCACAGAATTTCATGAAACTTTACAGGAAGGAAGTACTCAAGGTCCTCTACCAAGTTTGTGTTTATGGTGCCGATCGGTCAACAAATATGGCCGCTGAGGGCTCTGATTGGCTGACACATTTTCGACATCTCCTCTGCAACCGCTGCACAGAATTTCATGAAACCTTACAGGAAGGAAGTACTCAAGATCCTCTACCAAGTTTGTGTTTTTTGTGCCGATCGGTCAACAAATATGGCCGCCGAGGGCTCTGATTGGCTGAAACATTTTCGACATCTCCTCTGCAACCGCTGCACAGAATTTCATGAAACTTTACAGGAAGGAAGTACTCAAGGTCCTCTACCAAGTTTGTGTTTTTCGTGCCGATCGGTCAACAAATATGGCCGCCGAGGGCTCTGATTGGCTGACACATTTTCGACATCTCCTCTGCAACCGCTGCACAGAATTTCATGAAACTTTACAGGAAGGAAGTACTCAAGATCCTCTACCAAGTTTGTGTTTTTGATGCCGATCGGTCAACAAATATGGCCACCAAGGGCTCTGATTGGCTGATACATTTTCGACATCTCCTCTGCAACCGCTGCACAGAATTTCATGAAACTTTACAGGAAGAAAGTACTCAAGGTCCTCTACCAAGTTTGTGTTTTTTGTGGCGATCATTTAACAAATGTGGCCGCCGAGGGCTCTGATTGGCCGACACATTTTCGACATCTCCTCTGCAACCGCTGCACAGAATTTCATGAAACTTTACAGGAAGGAAGTATTCAAGGTCCTCCAACACATTTGTGTTTTTTCGTGTTGATTGGTCAACAAATATGGCCGCTGAGGGCTCTGATTGGCTGACACATTTTCGACATCTCCTCTGCAACCGCTGCACAGAATTTCATGAAACTTTACAGGAAGGAAGTACTCAAGGTCCTCTACCAAGTTTGTGTTTTTTGTTGCGATCGGTCAACAAATATGGCCGCCGAGGGCTCTGATTTGCTGACACATTTTCGACATCTCCTCTGCAACCATTGCACAGAATTTCACGAAACCTTGCAGCAAGCTAAGTACTCAAGGTCCTCTGTTAAGTTTGTGTTTTTCTTGACAATAGGTCAACAAATATGGCTGTCAAGGGCTTTGATCTGTAGAAGTATTTTTGTGACTTTTAACCCTTTGTGACTCAGGTGAGCGATGTGGCCCCCTTGGGCCTCTTGTTTGGTTTTAATTTCTGTGAGAATTCTTTTTATCAATGATTAAGATTTTCTCTCGACTTCCTTGAACATTCAAATTAGCTTCCTGAATTTTTCTTTCATTTGACCATGCGCATAGTAAGTTGAACGTCCCTTCTAAGTCATCTCCGTATTTTTTGCCACTGTATCATTCGGAAGATTATTTATTGCCTGTTCGGAAAACGACGGTTTTGCGTATCACCTTTTTATTCTATTCATCCAATGAAGGTTGAACTAAAGTCATCACTCAAAGTATTTTTGTCGAGTTTCTTTTGCCAAAAAATTGCATCCAAGACTAAAGTTGCACCTTCATTTACAGAATCTGTGTCATTATTTTTCACATCTTTAATGTATTTTGAGTAATGAAAATTCATCTCTACTACCCTTTTCGATAAACGACTCCCTACTGCTATTATCGAAAATGTAAGAACCTTAAGTGATTATATTTCGTGAAAGTAATTTAAGACAATTAACATAATCAGAACAAAGTCAAAGTTCATGCCACTTTGAAGAGTGATCAATGTTTTAAGTACGATATACGCCTCAAACAATTCTTAAAATATAAGCTGTCTAATATCTTTAAGAATGAATTGTTCTCGGCGTATATCCAATATACTTAACATTGGGTTGAAAATTTCTTCAAGAAGGTAAAAGGTTGGAACACTATAATGTTATTATTATAAATACTTATTTCCTTTTGCAATGTGGAGCAGTTAAACTTACTCCCCGTGACTGGATGTTTAAAGTGTAATGATTACTTCTATCCAGGTCTGTCGCCTGAAAGAAGCTTTGCTTTGGCACTTTATGACTTTGACGTCAGATATGAATTTGCTATTTCGGACACGTGTCATTTCATCCAAAATATCATAAAAAAGGAAGTTAACATCTAAGCACCATCCCTCCAATGCTGTTTTGGACATAGATTTCATTTATCTATGCTGCTGAATCGACCCTACAAGAATTTGTAAGCGCGCACTCTTTGCAAAATGGAATGCATAAATTAAAATTCAAAAACTAAAAGTAGAGTACACCACTAAAATACAGTTTGACGTGTCTGAAAATCACTTCGGCATTATATTGAGTTCCACTGATGAGGATTCACGTGTCTATTGTATTACAATTGGTTTTGAATTATCAACAAGAATGCAAAGAGTTTGAACACTTCCTTATTATAAAGATACAAGAAATGATGATTATTGAGGATTTTTAACTATAAAATCATATTCATACGAACATGATAGTTAAAATACATTTAAGACTACATTACACAATAGACTTCCAATGTCCATATTAGATAAATGGAAGAAAAACCTCTCTTCAACCTATATTTTTGTTTGCATCTCTATCATCAAGTATATACATATCCTTGACATAAAAAATCTGATTTTTTTTCGATATCATAACCAAATTGATGGAAGTATACAAGTTATTTTTCTGAAATTTTGATGGTTTTTAGACAGATATGAAAAAAGATTTCCAACAAGAATCGAGAAAGGATCTTCTCAGAAACAAACAAGAGGAATAAAAAATTACCTCCACATAATATACATAATTGGTTGGAGTAGGAGTTATAACTCTTTGTGCAAATTTCTTTTCCAGTTGATCCTCCAAGAAAAAGAATAGACGCTGTACAGCTGAACGGACAACCACGGTAAGAACAAACTTACTATGGTATACAAGCACTGCGCTCACACATTATAATGTACTAATTCAAAAGAATGTTTTGGCTTACTTACATCCAGTCTACATGCTATATTCGTAAGAACTGCTTTCACTTAATTGTAGACAGAACCACAGAGAAAAGGGATTTTCCACTCTAACATTTTAAGAATATTAATGGTTATTACTAATACTAACTAACATATATTATTTGCATGGCTTTGTCAGTCTTTCACTTGGCGGGATAAGTGAAGGATCCCCCACCTCCTCCAGACGAGCACTGGCTGTACAGAGGGTGTAAGTCTCTACTCAATTATCATTCATAACATTATTGAAAATGATTTCATTAATGATACGTCCAGACTTTAAAAGAGTTCTGCTACAATATTTTCTTTGTTCTTAATCAGAATGTTCAAGCTTATGACCTTAACTATGGTTTTTGGTTCTACTTATAATATTTTCCATGTTTCTTTCTACATTTGATCCGATACACGAAACAAACTATGAAGTTTAATAAATTATAGTAATGGATTTTAATACTAAAATTTACCTTTGAGAATATCATCATTTAAAGTTAAAAAGATATGAGAATTACAGTATATCAAATTTTAAAGCAAGAGCAAGTGACAATCAAATCAGTGTGACTGAAAATAAGTTTGCAATAACTCAGAATTTACGAAAAATATATCACTTCTTTCAGCCGAAAAGCAAGTTTATCCGGAAGTCCAAGCAGTTCTCAAGTTTCAATTTCTCATCCTCCATTGCGTGGCCCCACCCATAGTCCATCAGCCACACCCCCTGGATCCCCCGCTGTCCAAACCAATCCATGGAAATCAAGGCTACACTCCATCAAAAACAGTTTCCTCGGGTCGCCAAGATTTCATAGACGAAAACTTCAAGGTATACCCTACTACTATAATGGCGTTACCATGGAAACAGATTCACAATTTTTATCAGGTATTTTTGGAATTTGCATTGAAGCATGGCCTGGATTCTATGGTATAGAGGTTGGGTGAGGAGCTTTACAATTCAGCTTTAGACAACTAAAACAGCATGACAATAATGTAGCTATTCATTTTTCTTGGACCATGCAGCTCTTGCTTTTACACATTTTTCTCGGTTCATGGATTATTAGTTTACTAGAGTGTTAAGCATCTTCAAATTCATAGCATCATTTAAGAACAGATTTTTCAGGATGGACCAGAAAACAACGTTTCGGATAATTATCCCTCGTCAGTGATCCTCAAATCTAACAAGGAAATATGGACAAAGACTATGAAAGTTATGTAAAAAAAAGTACAGAAAGACGTAGAAGGGTGTTTGGGATTTGATGCTTCAAGACCAACTTTTCAGAAATTTGGAGAATTTTTGCGAACAATAATGTTCAAATGCGTTTGAAGAAACGATCAACCAAAGTTATGACAGTGACAACGTGTATCCTGACCATTTTTGGTTATATTTTTAATGAAATCGGCTATCGATAGAATAGATAATAGAAAAATGTAAAATAAAACGTTCTAGTACAAATGTGAAAACCCGAGATGAGTTTTCTATTAAAATGTGGCACCATTATATTTGACCTTGCGACTTTGACCTAAAATAGAAATGAAATATGTTTTCTGAATAGCTTTCTGAAAAGATATAGTTGTACAATCCGGCCAAACAGTCTTCAGTAGTTTCTTATTGGATTGATGTTTTGTAAGATAAATTACGGAAATCGTCGTTGAATGTTGTAAAGATCTTCAGTCCTCAACAAAAAGAACCATACCTTGGTGATCAAACGTACGTTTTCCTCGCTTCCTGATTGCATTTTTCAACGATTTTGTCTATTACATAATAGAAAATTACTTGTCGTCTGTCGCTGTTCGTTTAGAACCAACTCAAATGTATTTCTCCCCAGCTTTCTTAAACTTCTGACTTGTTTTATACCATTGTGCTTCTGCTGCAAAGGATTGCCCAACACCCCAAACACTAGTGGCTGAATGATCTCCAGCAGAAATATCATAGAGTCAGCTGCAGTCTCATCTGTCAACCGACATTAACATCTAAAACGAAAATAATAATTTTTATTTCCTAGGTGTAAAATAAAACAAACAAACCAATGTGTATTACGATGAATTTGGTCGTTTTTTATCAATGATATCTCCCTCTCAATGTAATGTGTAGGCACATTGCCATATGTAATTCATATATTACCGGCATCTCTTGCTCAAACCGTAGAAAGATGTTCTGTTTCTCATAAAAACCTTGATAAGGTAACTTTTAGTGAAGTTGGATAGAGTGTAGCAATACGTCATGAGTGATTTGGGAAAAGGGACAAGAAGAAAAAGGTCAAATGGCTAGGACCACGAGGCCCCTACACAGCCAATTGTGCCTCACATGAAATTCATATGAAATGAGCATCATGTAATGTAAACGTCTTCAAATTGAATAGCATCATCTAAGAACAGATAACTTGGCAACATGGACCAGACATGCACGTTTCGGGTACTTAACCCTCGTCAGTGATTCTCAAATCTAAACAATGTAATATGCCAAAAAAAGTATGAAAGTTACTATGTCGAAAAAGCATACTGAAAGACGTGGCAGTATGGGTTGGGATATGATGCTACAGGACCCACGTTTTAGAAATTTCAAGAAAATTTGATAACAGAAATTTTAGAATGCGTTGAAGAATCGATCAACCGAAATTTCACATGAATTTCACATAAATTTCCTTCACATGAATTTCACATGAATTTTTCTAAGTGACCTTCACAGGAAAGTGAATTCACATAACATCCATGTAAAAATCTTAACATGAATTTCATGTGAAAAATTTCATGTTCGTGCTCGTTTCACATAAATTTCATGTGAACTTTCATGTAAAGTTCATGTAAATTTCACTTAAATTTCATATGAGGCACAATTGGCTGTGTAAATTGGCTCTACAAGCTTCCTTATAAGTAAATTTCATGAGAAATATTTGAATTCTTTAATCAAAAGAAAAAAATCATCCTTCTAAGCATTAGTTGAAGTGTTATGACATCATCAGTGAAGTAATTGACAAAAGATGGCAAAAATTGCTGGAATATTTACCTTTAGTGGAAAGGTTTGATTTGACCGCATGCGTTAACCAAGATAATACTTTTATGACAAGAAGATATTGTGATAGTCTTTAAACTATAAATTTTTCATGTTGGTTAATGCATGCGGCCATTGCTAAATTCATTAAGATATAGAAATTTTCAGCAATTACGCAGAATATTCCTGATTTTGGCGTTTTCAGAGGACTAAAAGCTAATGATAAACACATTGTTTACAAAATAACGATTCAATTCTCAGTTGAGAAGGTTTAAAAGTGTCAAATTACAAATTAGTATCCCTGAAATATAATGTTGAAAGATAGGGCCATTATCAGACTTGGGGCCCTACCCATTTCGATTAGTAGAATAATATTTAGCAAGTAAAAACGATTATCTGAGAGCGTAAAAGCAAACGAATGAGTAGGGGTGTATGTGCTAAGATGACATTATATCCTGGAGTTGAGCGAATGTCTCTTAGTTTGATAACTTATTTCCAATTCCTTTGATTTTATTATGAATATGATATATCGTTTCAACATGTAATCTTGATTTGATTCATTTCAATATAACACTCATATAGTATTCTTACTTTACACTCATAATTTTTATGTAGATATAGTAAATTAGATCTATATGTATATAGAATACCATGGTTATAACTAATGACTGTTATTTCAATAGTGGAATACAACATTATTCTTGTGCAATAAAAATGATTTGAAGTATATTTTCATTATGTTGTCATGTACCTTATAAACAACCAGATGATATGTGATGTTTATCTGTTTCAGTGCCTACTCAGGAGGATATCACGATGACGCCAGACTCATCACCAGAGTAAGTTGATGACATCTTTGATGATTCACTTAAATGTAGACAAGAAGATCTTGCATAACATCGTTATTTCATTGAAGAAAAATGAGATAAAAAAGAAAGAGTGAGAAATGAAAAAAAAGATATGAGATAAAAAAAAAAGAAGAATGACCTGAGATTAAAAAGAATGAGAATGAAAAAGACTTTTATCTATAGCAGAATATATAGAGTCAGAGGTACATATGCAGAGCAGATGACATCTTTGTTGAGCTTAATGAAAGAATGCAATAATTGTAATTTCAACTAATCCTATTTGTATTTTAGGATGACGAAAAAGTCTTGGTTTGGCTCTCTGATGGGATCTGATCGGGAGGAACATCATTTTATCTTGGCTCAGGATAAGCCCCTCAGTCAGGTCAAGGCAGACCTGGTCCATGCCCTGCTCTCTGTAAGTCCTAGGATATCCTTTTGTTTAGTAATAATCAAAAATAATATTTAATTGTCAGGCTCTAATCTAATCTTGTTGCGATTATTAAAGAGACAAATTCTATCTGCTCTTGCTTTCTTTTTTGTTTTGACATGTTTGGTCGTGCGTTAAATAGCTAAAAGAAGATAAATAAAATATTGTTGTGAGACTGAAAGTTTAAAATACTTCTCCCGAAATGAAAAGTACTTTCAGCGCCTATCTAACAATACAGAGCAACAGGAAGGATGTGACTGCAGACAAGACTATCTTGCAACATTTGAATACAAGTCATTTACGATGTGACCACATCATTATCTAACATGGACAGGGTGTCCATTTATAAAAACGTGATCCCTTTGTGTCGCTATGCAACGCAGGCAACATAAGAACTCCTCCTTTACAAATGAATGAACAAATAAAATGATTTGTATAATTATTTCAGACAGCCGACCTGAGTCACAGTGTCGTCTCCACGACGACCTTCAGAGCTGAATACAGACGATCCGGGACTTCCTCTATACTCTCCAGAAATGTCAGATTTCAAGTGGACATCAGTCCAGCACATGCCAACATGGGACCAGATTGCACCATGTTCTGCCTCACCTTCACACTTATTTCAGGTAACACTAAGTTGCTTTAAGTATACACAAGCACTTAGAATCGCCTCCAATAGGGTTTTTCGAAAATGCTGATTTATTTTCAAAATCACAAAAGAAAAATCTAGATCCGCCCATGACTTGAAATCAATGTATGTAGTCATTTCTTTTTTTTTGCCCTGTCCAAATTTACAAAATAAACCCCGATAGATAAGAATGAGGATTGTCAGCGCCATGTCGATGAAAGTGTTGGGCCAGTAGGTTGAAGGTGTTGCTTCAAGTCTCGCGTGTACTGCGGTTCCACCGACATATATATTACAATTTCAAATAAAACATTTTTTACAATAAACTTGAAATAAGACAAACATCGGACCAGTGAAATGAAATTTAACATGCGGAAAGTATGTAATATGCTTCATACAAAAATGTCCTTGTAGATGATTGTGTTGTGCCTACTAATCTTTGCGGTTTAAAAATAGGTTTGACGATCATTGATTCTTGACATTTCCAGGGCCATCTAGAAGATTTCGTCGCGTGTGTGAGCACCTTCAGAATCTTATCTTGGGACCACGTGGTGACGCACTGAACCAACGGAAAGTAAGCACCGATAGTACGTCATCATATACGTCAGAGGCTGGGGAATCCCCACGACATAGTAGCTCAACGAAAGAAAATACTGAAGAAGAGGTATATTTAGGCAATCGACCCTATTTTTCCTTCAGTGTAATAATAAAGAACAATTTATGTTTAAAATGTACTTAGTACTGTTTTACTACCTTGTCTATCTGATATAAAGATACACTTACTAATGAAGGATTTTTCTCATTACAATAAAAAATCCAGGTATTTGAAAGACATCAGAGTCTAAGGATATCAAAAACGCCCACACCTGTCAGGCGGGAAGTTCCACGTGTGATAACGAACGGAAAACGTGTGCTTGTGGACCATAATATAAGAAAAGAAAAACACTGACGAAAGAAGTCTGGCAATCATAATGCAATATTCATACTAGTATTATTCAAAGACGGCCAAGAGGAGGGTTGAATTATCAAAATGATAAAAATTAAAAACTATGTGACCACTAATGTATAACCATGTGATCGTAGTTTATTTCATTTAGAAATCAATATATAAAATGATTTGCATGTATGTGATATCTTAATTTATGAAACGAAATAATCATAAAAAACATACCATGTTTTGTTCGTGTTTTCTTTTCTACACTGATATGTAAAACAGAATATGATATAAGAATTGTAAAACTAGCTCCAAAAGAAGGTGTAAGAGTGAACAGCAAAACACACACTCACAAAAGTTTGCAACAAACATCAGACACTACGAAAAATAGCACTAACAAGAATCTGGAGGCAACGAGACAAAAGATAAAATTCACACATAGAAAACCAACTCCAACATCAATAGAATTAATTACATTGATGACGCACATAAAAGAAGAAATAATTATCTGACCTTGAGCCGAATTAAGACGAAAATTTGATAAGTAAGTAGCAAAATGATTTTTTTTCCGGAAAGCATACGCAAAAAAATGTGTTACGAATCCTGACATGAATACTGTATGAAAACAACAATTACTGTAGGCAAATGGCTCTACGTGAAATGATTATCAAATTAAAAACGAAAGTCAGTTGTTCATTATTTACAAGGTAGCCACATCGCAGACCAAATCCTCTGAACAATTAGGGCAGCCATGAAATGCCTGTCCGACTGCCTTTCGACAGTTGTACTACAGTTTGTTGCTCAAACTTACGAGCTCCTTTAACTTCGTGATTCAGTCAGCCGTCTTTTTCACAATCGTAAGAAACTGAGGATTTGTAGAGAGACAGCACGGATTACATGCATGTTGAGATTTTGTTCGCAATATTGCGACGCGCTTGGAAACTTTAAAAAATATATAATGATTGTTGCTACGAGTCATACGGCTGCCCTTAGGCTTATGTGAAAAGAGTGTTGTTGAATAAGTGCATAAGAAGCGTCCAAGATCTACCGACATTTTAAATGAAGATTCTGTCAGAAAGTTGTTCATATCATTATCTCCTGTTACAATTGAATTTTTTTTATTCGAATCCGATGTCAGAATGATTATTCAAACTTCATCGAAACTTTCAAGTTTCGATACATTGCTAATTCTAGCAACTGCTCAACAACAATATTTTGTCTAGAAATCTGACGTCAGCACTCACGGCTATAAAGGAACACGTGGCAAAATACTGCGAAACTGTTATGAACAGGATGGCGTAAACCTCTATTAAAAATTCAGGGGATGTGATTGACAAAATGAAATCAAGAAAATTTGAAGCAAATACGATATCTTCATACGACTTTTCTAATATGTACACCACGCTTCCTCACGAAAAAATGAATGCTCGACTGTCCAAACTCATTAAATGGTGTTTTGATCGAGAGGGGAAAACTTATATTTGTACTTCTGAATCGAAGGGTTTCTTTTCCGCCACAGATTACAAATCATACAAATCATGGTCATGTGGTGACCTGTGTATTGCCTTGTCCTTCCTTTTGGACAATATTTATGTACGATTTGGTGAGAAACTCTACAAGCAGGTTGTAGGGATTCCAATGGGTACTAATTGTGCGCCTCTTGTTGCAGATTTATTTTAATACACTTATGAAAAGGAATTTATCCAAAATCTTCAAAAGCAAAGAAAAAATGATGATGTGAAATGCTTCATTGGTACTTCTAGGTACCTGGATGATATTCTTACAATCGACAATCCTGTTTTTGAAAAGTATAAAAATGTTATTTATCCACGAGAATTGATTCTAAACAAGGCAAACGTTTCAAACACAGAAACACCATTTTTGGACCTAAATATCAAAATTGTTAACGGAGAGATCCATACAAGTGTGTATGACAAAAGAGATGATTTTGGATTTAGCATAGTAAATTTCCCCTGGCTTGACGGTGATGTTCCTAGATTACCGTCCTATGGTATCTATATTTCACAGCTCATCCGGTATGCTAGAGCATGTACTGATGTTTTGGATTTTCATAGTAGAAATTTACAAATTACCAAGAAACTTTTAGGACAAGGTTTTCGCTTTCACAAACTAGTAAAGACTTTCTGGAAATTTTACAAAAATTATTGTCAACTTCTGAAATTCGGACCAATACAGGCAACAGAGTATATTACTTTGGGTATTTCACATCCTGCATTTTATGGTGACATTATTAACATGATAAGAAGGATCAAAGATAAAGAACATCACTTTCGAAAATGCGCCAGAATCATCAAACGCCTTTTATACCGTGGATATGATCCTAATGTCACCAGACGGACACTAGGCTTGGTACTTGACCAATCTACAGTCTTGTACAAGCGCATTCTTAAAACTTGCACTCTGACTGACTGTGACGACGGGACTCCATGACAGGCCCTGTCCAAACCTCTTTAGAGAAGACAGGGCCCCGACCTCCTGTCCTCTCTGAATGTCAGCCGGACTCCTCGGGTGATAACATACATGAGCTCGCGGCGGCAGAGCACGGATTGTATTTACATATTCATCTGTGTTGTTTGGGCCCCTGCGTTTTGCGATCTTGTTTGTGTGTGGACATCTGACAGTGAGGAGGTTGTTTTACACCACAATTGTACGTTCTTCGAGACATCTGGGTAGGAGGGTTGTGCGCACATAATCCAGGATAACCACACCTTCTGCTATTTCCGTGGCAGATGGCCGTCCTAAATCGGCACCGGTTGCCCATTGGTCTCGTTGGTTTATGTGTAGTCCTTCGTGTTTGATGTTTCTGTTTTGTGCGTTGACATTCCTTGTCCCTTACGCGTCTCTTTCTGTGCTTGTCTGCTTTGTGTTTTTGCATTGGGTGTTTTGGGGTTTTGCTGTGGGTGCTGCAACCGGGTGTTGTTGGAGATCCCCTCCTTTGTTTCATATTGAAGTGCTGACGTATAATTCAACTATACAATCAGCAGGATAAAAAGTCTCTTTTGAGATTTTTTTTTCAATTGTTCCACCCAGATTTTAAAACCTTACTTCCGTATTACATTTTATGTCCAAATGGAAGTTTGTACGAATGGTGTCATCCCGATTGTCCCACATTTATATAAAAAAGGTATAAAAGTAATGTGGGACAATCGGGATATGGTGTACAGGTTAATTAGGTAATTGCGACAATTATCTCATTCAAAGATCAAAGGGTGGAGGCGAAAGTCTGATTCATGATCTCTTGATTAACAACATGAATGCTTTGTACATGTTATATATGGGATTTGGAGCATATTTAGAGATTTTCTTGCTGAGTCTATAATGAACGAATTTGAAGGCTTTTTTAGATAAACCCTCTGTCCTAATATGAAAAATGCTCAAATTTCGTCCAAATGACGCTTTGCCCTTCCAACAGAAACACATACATGTTTATTGAAAGAAAATGATATATCCAAGCGCGGATCCAGAGGGGGTAGGGAGGAGTCGGGGTAATGACCCCAACGGAATTTTCGATGCATAGTTGAAAAGAAATTATAAATATATACATATTTAATAAGATTAAGTCCCGATTCCACTTTGCTCTCATAATATTTGTCGTATTTACATATTAGAACTGACAATAGGCAGTAATCAAGTACTGCCTATTGTCAAAAAAGTGGGTCCTGTAGCATCATATCCCACTCATCCTGCTACGTCTTTCGGTATACTTTTTCGATAGAGTAACTTTCATACTTTTTGGCATATTACATTGTTTAGATTTAGGATCACTGATGAGGGTTAAATATCCGAAACGCGCATGTCTGGTCCACGTTGCCAATTTATCTGTTCTTAAATGATGCTATTCAATTTGAAGACGTTTACATTTATACCACTTGGTGAGTGTCACTGCTGGTGGACCAGGAGTCCCCGAGGGCACATGTAGCCAAGTTCGATCAATTTCGGTTGATTGTTTCTTCAACACATTCTAAATTTCTGGTATCAAAATTTCTTAAAAATTTCTAAAAAGTGGGTCCTGTAGCATCATATCCCACTCATCCTGCTACGTCTTTCGGTATACTTTTTCGATAGAGTAACTTTCATACTTTTTGGCATATTACATTGTTTAGATTAAGGATCACTCATGAGGGTTAAATATCCGAAACGTGCATGTCTGGTCCACGTTGCCAATTTATCTGTTCTTAAATGATGCTATTCAATTTGAAGACGTTTACACTATGGTGTGAAAATTCAAGATTTTAAGCTTTATGCTCGCAATTACACACCAGTCATCTGTTTTATATATAATTGGAAACAGAACTGATAATTATTAATCAAGGACTTAATTTTCTGGTGTGCTTTTTTTCGGACTTTACGAAAATCCCTGAAAAAAAATCCTGGAACGCCCAAGAAATCTACTCAGAAATATGGTTTCTAGACCGATTTTTGATTACTCTATATTTCGGCCGTTTTTTGCAAATTCCTTGACCATTTTCGGGACACCGTATTTTAAAGCTATCAATGTTGATCAATTTCCGAATCGGGCAAAACTGGATGATTTTTGGATATTGAAAAATTTATGTAGATTAAAATGGGATGGTTCTCGGTGACTTCCCCCTGTGCGCGACGTTCAAAGTGGCGAAAGGAGTGAAAAGGCGGTGTGATTTTAAGCAACTTAGATGCAAGAAATTTAAAAATACTTCAAAATTGTCACAGAATTTTAAAAACAAGTTTCTTCAAATTATTTCAAAAGGATGACGTCTGTCCGGAAACTGCTCTGATATTAGTATAGCTCATTTTGAATCATGACAGTATGACTCCTCTTTTCATTGACATAAATATCTTTACTATATTGCAAACGTTTCGAAACTAATGTTTTGTACAGATACAAAAATACATGTACATGCTCTTTCAGTTGAAATGTGCATTTTCTGAACAGTTATTATGAATCTTGATCACGTATGAAGTCTGAAAAAAATACGTAAAAAAAAGAAAAATTGACTCATACAAATGTAGAGGGTGATAATGAAAATGTTAGAGAGAGAGAGAGAGAGAGAGAGAGAGAGAGAGAGAGAGAGAGAGAGAGAGAGAGAGAGAGAGACATAAGAACATTTAGCTAAGAAAAAAACCAAAGTGGGAGGTGGTTGTCTCATATGAGTAATGATAAAAAATGTATCGTATTTAAACAAATTAATTTTCAAAAGTGAAACAAAAAACCTACGACAATAAAACAGACTATAACCTGAGTGTTTGAATTGTAATTAAGCATGTGTTTGTTTGAAAATGTAGGGCAATCGGGATATGATTTTTTCCAAATGTGGGACAATCGGGATTAAACCGTACGAATGATAGGGGTAGTAAGGAGTCATTAGCACAAAAAACAAACAAACAAAAAAGGGATAAAAGAACAAAAAAAAAAAGGAAAAAAGAAAAAAAAAGGAGAAGAAATGGGGGGGGGGGGGGGGGGGGAGAGATTGACGCACGATATCTTTCTTTTCCTTGCAAGAAATATATTCGGAGCAAATGTAGACGGTTGTCTGTTTTCCTCCAATGAAAACTTTCATTGGGACTTATAAGAATAAAAAAAAACCTTTTCAGGTCTTGCGTAAGAGAAATGCTCGAATGATTTTAGGGTTGGATCAGCTTCTTTGTTTCCTCTATGTACATAAATCAAATTTGTTATTTGCAGTAATCAATTATCTAAACAAATAAAATAACCGTAGACTTGTCCAAAGAGAATAAAACTCATTAATAACCCAAGATAGCACTTTCAAGGAAAATTGCCATATAGGGAAAAACGGAAATAGTTAATTTCAGTACTACTCTCAAATGAATGGAGACTGTAAATCATCTTTTGTCCATTAAAGACAGTGTTTGATAATTTATTAACCGGAAAAATAATGGATAAAAATGTGAAAAAAGATCCGTATTTACTTTTATTTCAAACCGAACTTTAAGCACTTGGCAAATCCATTTATAAGTGTCTTTTCTTTAAAGATGATAAAGATATTGATGACTGGGTATTTCCTACAGGTGGATGAAACTTCAAGGTCAAGGTTAATCGAACAAAGCTCATGTCAAATGAAACGTCTTTTCACAAATAATATACATATGAAATATTGTACTCTATGTCTTCCGAAATGGAAGTTACCGGATGTGACAGTTCTACCGAATTGAAGCGGCGGGTGTTGCATGCAAGCAGGAGATGCTTACTCTTCCTGGGCACCTGGTCTCACTCTCATATCGGGAGTCCGCTTCTTTTCATGTGGTGGAGGTTTTTGTTTGTTTGCTTTGGTTTCTGTTTTATCCTGATTTTGTATGCCTTCGGTTTCTGATTTTCTGAATTATCGATTTTGTGCTGTATACAGGGATATGGTCATTATCCATATTTGTCATCTAAGCTGTATCAGGTAGAGATAAAAAACTAGTCTAGAGTCAAATTTCGGACAGAAAAAAAAAACTCTTAAAAAAACTTAAACCCCCCCCCAAAAAAAAGATAAAAAAATGAACCAAAAAAAAAAAAAAGAAAAAAAAAAAAAAAAAAAAAAAAAGAAAAAGGAAAAGGGGAAATTTTTTTAAAAGCATACTTATTGTGTTTTTGGATTGATCCCTCCTGGTTGTCGATACGGAGCGAAACGTTTATTGAAGAAAGGAAGAAAGGATAGGGATCTTTAACAAGACTCGGTAACAGCGCCCACAGCAAAACACCCTATGCGAAGACAAAGAGCAGACAAACAAAGCAAGAGACGTTAATGGGACAAAGGACACCCAATGCGACTTAGAAACATTAATATTCACTGATGAGAATTTGAATATTCGAAACACGTGTCTGGTGAATGAAATTTGGTTTGAAATTTTCTTCAAGAAGGTATAGAGCTGGTACACTTCCGTATTACTAGTAGAAACGTTGACAACAAAAGATTATACAGTCATGTATATAAATGAACGAGACCATTGGACAATCGGTGTCGACATAGCACGACCATCAACTGCATCAATAGCAAACGTAGTGGTTATCCGAGTAACATGCGCTCAACCCTTCCATTTTTCCGGTTATCCAGAGGTCTCGAAGAACGCAAAACTGTAGTGTAAAATAGCCTCCTAACTATAAGATAACCACACAAACAAGACAGAAAAATGCAGGGCTACAGACGAATATGTAAATGGATATAAAAACAAAGGGCATACGAAGTCCTTACCGTCCGCGGGCTGCAGCGAGCTCATGCGTGTAATCAGCCGAGGAGTCCGACCGACTAAGAAGAGAGATGGTCGGGACCCTGTCTTCTCCAAGGAGGTTTTGACAGTGCCAGTCATGGAGTCCCATTGCCAAGTGAGTCAGAGTGCAATTCTTAGAAATGCACTGGTACAAGGCAGTAGATTGGTCAAGTACCTTGTCGAGTGTCCGTCTAGTGACATCAGAATCATATCCACAGTATAAAAGGCATTTGATGATTCTCATTTTCGATTGTAATTTCGTCTACCTATGCTTTTTATTCCACCATAAAAGTCAGGTTGCGAATAGATCCAAATTTCAAAAGAAGCTGACAGAATTTTTGTGAAATCTCCAGAAATCTTAACTAGTTTATGAAAGCGGAAACCTTGACGTAAAAGGTTCCTTGTTATTTGTAAATTTCTTAGTACTTGCTCCAGTGTATCGTATGAGCCGTGATTACAAATACTGTATGATGGTATTCTAGCAACATCATCGTCAAGTAAGGGGAAATTTACAAAATAATGTCAAAATAATCTTTTTTGTCATGCGCACCCGCATTAATCTCTCTATTTACAATTCTAATATTTAGGTCCATAAAGAGTTCAGTTTTATTTCATTAATTGAATTCAAAGGGCAGGCTATCTTTTAAAACATTTTTGGTTCTCCCTTTTCTGGGACAACGTTTCCAAAACTGGTGGAGTCAATTATCTGTATTCACCCATCAACTCCTTTGTGGAATTTGGTACCTCAGCTTTCATACGAAAACAAATTATTATCCTTCATTGTCTACTCGTAAATCAGTTGTGTAGCTAGAATTCTAAAGGGATTATGTGACGTACCAATACAGATACAATACAGAATGACAAACAACAACCAGTGAATACAGGATGCATACTCTTCATATTCATTTTAAAGAAATATACCAATCAAGTACAGTTTAAGGTAGCTCGTACCTCTGGTCGTGAGATTTCATATTCACCCTATGATTTTTTGGAATTTTCGTGCTTATGATCTTTGAACCTTTTAGAAAAAAAGAACTTTTCAAATAGACCCTAAATTGTTGGGATATCTTCATTGTCTATAAATTCGAATGACCCCCGACTTTAACATTACACCCTTGGTAAAAAAAAGAATTTTACATTGCAGAAACATATTTTAACCAAAAACATATTTGAAACCTGTATTAGCTTTACTCAATATGCAATGATATGAAAGAAAATATGGGGTATCGACCCATGCTATCCATGCATATTTCCCCCGATTTGGTCCAGAGGTATGATCTACCTTAGATTATACACAAACGAAGAAAAGAATCATCGTGAAAAGAGTTGTTAAAGTACATGGTTATGCCATGTCCATATTGTAAAGTGGAAAGAGTTGAATTTTAAAAACGAAAATCAATATCAAACCTTCAGCTGCTTGTAAAATGACTCTCCAACACAATCAAATACTTTGATATTTTTATTGACTAGGACCCAATTCGTTAAATTGTGGTGAAATCCGCTAAGCCTTGTTGTACAAAATCAACAAATGTTTTAAAAAATTTCTTTAATTCTTCTAAATTTATTATATCAGAGTGCTTCTCATTGATATAATTTAAAGTAGAGGGAAA
The DNA here is from genome assembly GCA_028142955.1 of Pinctada fucata. NCBI lineage: Eukaryota > Metazoa > Mollusca > Bivalvia > Pterioida > Pteriidae > Pinctada > Pinctada fucata. The sequence continues at coordinate 35,996,967 of AP027102.1, read as the reverse complement.
TCCAACACCAAAACCTAGAAGTCTTTCATATAAATGTCAGCTTTAACAAGTTGTTCCGTATAATTGCGCATTTTTGCAAAAATGCAATTATTTATTTACTTTTATTTGTGTTTTATATTTTGGTGTGTCTGCTTTGTTTGATTATCCTACAATTCGGTGTGGCCGTCGCCTTGTTTCCTGTTGTTGTTGAAGTTGTTCACCTAATATACACGTTCCCCAGAATACAGACTACAAGGAGTCATCTTGGACATTTCTACTTTTCGTTTATTTCAAGCAGTTAGATAAGATAAATCAGAGGAGAAAACAAACCGTCCTTTCATTAAAGTAAGATTTGCAAACAAAGGTATTGATAAATTGAATCTTGGTCATATTCTAAATCACAAAACTGTCACAGAAAAAATCCCACCATATTTCAAAAGAAAAGAAACTCCTTGTATTTCCTTTAGCTATACACCAACAGTTGCATCTAAAATTTACAATTACAAACGATTCTTGCAGTGTATTGATTTAAGTAATCCCTCACTACATCCACTTCCTTGCGAATGTTCTTCATCGAATTTTAACTACTCTCCTTGTGGACACGTTATAACTAGTGACCTTAGTATAGTCAAGAACGACAAGTTGTGACAATTGTTAAAAAAGGGTCCCAAATACAGAGAAAGTATGTCCTTTACATGGAACCAAAATGTCAAAATTATCATGGACTCTTGTGAGGAATATGCAAGACGTTGGGCAAAAAAGAGGATGTACAGCTCGACACCCTTTCCGAATGGATAAAATCAATCAGAGGATTACTTTTATCTAGAATTAACCGATTAAAATCAAATGTGAACACCAGATTCGAGTCTATATTTAAAGACCCTGATGTTATCATAGAGCTTACCTACCTCCAAGAACATTATGTCATCACACCAGCGGACAAAGCCTCAAATAATTACACATTTACTTGCAAAAAGTACTATTTCGACAGTCTAGTTAAAGAGTTGGGTTTAAATTCGACACCTGGAAAACCGACTTACACCCCAACAAACCTTTCTGCCTCTGAAATAATAGATAACCACAAATCAGCTCTTGTTTCCTTTGGCTTCGACACTAACAATTTAGATTTAGATTTACCATACTTATACTGCATACCTAAAATGCATAAGAATCCGTACAAACAACGTTTCATCGCTGGTTCCTCAAAATGTTCTACCAAATCTGTATCGATCTTACTCATCAAAGTTTTATCTGAAATCAAATCTGGGCTTCAAAAATATTGTTCGACAGTATATTCTCGCAGTGGTATCAACCAGATGTGGATTTTAAAGAATTCGAAAGAACTTTTAGAGCATTTGAAATCCACTCATTTTAGTAGAGTCCATTCGATCAAAGCCTTTGATTTTTCATCACTTTACGCTACAATTCCACATTCTAAATTGAAAGAAAGACTCG